>BQNB010131365.1:0-18794 GCA_026074375.1 Tanacetum coccineum
ACGACCCTAAAGGAAAAAAGGTTTTTAATAGCTTCGCGCTTCTCCTAATCCTCCGCTCCTTTGTGCGTTTTTCTTTTCGAAGAGTTACCGAGAAGCTTGTCGATTATTAGGTTTAAGTTGTCTTGTTTCGTTGTCCGTTATTAAAATAAATTGTGAATTTACTTTTGATAAACCAAAAAGAACAAAAAATTAGTGTATTTGTATGTTTTGCATTTGTATTGTGCAGGAAACGGATATTCAAGAAAAGGACAAGAAGAAAGCCAAAAACAAACAAAACCAAGCGGCGAGCACGAAATGGAAAAGAAAAAAAAGTCAAGCCGAAGCCAAAGTCAGTCAAAGTCAGAAAATCAACCCTGACAAAGTCAAAAGTCAACCAAGTGAAGAAATATGTTGAATTCCCTGATTTAAACGGTTTGGAATTCTTGTATTACTAAAATAACTAGACAAGGGTCGAATTTGCAAACCGGGCAAAGTTTGCATTGAAGTTATATAACTTGAGGGGACAAAACTGCCAACTTACCAAAAAGCCATCTTTCCCGCCCAATAAAACCCAGATACAACTAGGGGATGTCTTCCCATACTTTTACCCTGCAAACCACTCCACACCCTAGATAAATCATTTCAACCACCCTACTATTTCTTCCCCCCAGCTGTATAATTGCCATATTGGCAATCCATCACCATTCCCAAGTAGTTTCGATGGCTTAGATGACTCCAAAGAAGCACAAAAGAAATTGAAGGCTGGGATTTGTTTTAGAATCACCTCACACAACAAGCACACTTGGTTTTTGTCTCTACAAAGAAGCACAGAAGAAAGAAGAGAAGAAAGTCCAAGAAACCAAGACCTTAATTCGTTTTAGTATAAATAGGGCCATTGTAACCCAAGAAGAAAGAAAGAGTTTTTTTTTGTTTTTATCTAGTTGTTAGTTAAAATTCAGTTATTTTTATGCAATTTTATTTCTCCAAGTCTTGTAACTTTAACTTTCGTCTTAATGCAAATTTGGAGGTTTTAAGTCAATTCTTGATTCTCTATATTTCCTTTGTTAAAAGCTTTACTTAATATGTTTTAAGTCTGATAAAATCATATAAGTCATTTGTCTTAACTCCTTAACTCAAATACTAAGAATTTAAGTAAAGTCACAAAAAGTCCACACTCAAATATACCACAGCTTATGGATGATAAGCCAGTTCTGGATGGGCTTATGGACACTACTAGCTTGTTTTATGCAAGCTAGAGCTTGTAGATTCATTGTTTGACCCTGTTTTGAGCAAGGGTGTTGTAAGTCTCTCTTTTTCTTGTTTTTCTTATTTACTGTAGAACTGCTCACTAGTGCTTATTTGTTACTTATGTTTACTTATTTGTGCTTTATCAGTATGTTTAGTGCTTATCTTGCTTAGTTGTTAGTTTAAAAATAGTTTGTATCACTTTCTTAGTTAGTACTGTTAGTTCATTTGATAAAACTGTTAGTTATGAGTTAATACTGTTAGACTAATTCAGCTTATTTAAGGGCTTATTTTTGATTGAAATCTGCTTAGAAGTGTCTTATGTTGTTATTTGATAATCTGTTTTTAATCAGGATGAAAAGAAAATTGATTTTTGAAAACTTTAAGGGGTGTTTAGAACAAGCAGTACTAACTCCAAGTTAGTACTGCTGGTTCATTTTCTTGGATTCCAAAGGTAGCAGTACTAACTCAAAGGTAGCAGTACTAACTCCAAGTTAGTACTGTTAGTTAAAACTGTTAGTACTGGTGGTTCATTTTAGCTTATCAGCTTATTATTTCTGCTTATTTAAGATTTCCTTAGCTTTTTAGAGTAGATTAAACCATTTTCCTTTACTGTCTTTAGGAGTAAGCTTATTTAAGCTTATTCGCCTTTTCAAAGCAATTTTAGTAGTTGATCAGATTGTAGCTTTTAGCTTATTTGCCATTTTAGTTTAATCTAGTTGCTTATTCTTATGCCTGAGTGCTTATTAGGGTTAGTTAAATATCTGTTTTAGCTTATTTGCTTATTTCTTGTTTCATTGTGTTTTGTTAAAGCTAGCAGTACTAACCTTAAGCTAGCAGTACTAACTTAAAGCTAGCAGTACTAACTCCAAGTTAGTACTGTTAGTTAATACTGTTAGTACTGTTGTTAGTACTGCTGAGTTTTTCTTGCTTAATTTAGCTTAATTGCTTTTTGAATTTGCTTATTTAGAGTTAGCTTAGCTTATTTGATTTGTCTTAAGCTTATTTGAGCTTATTTGTGTCTTAGTATAAAAGTTTTAAGTGTTTTTACCATTCCTAGCTTTTAGGCCTGCTCTAGCTTATTTTCCTTGCTTCTCTTCTCGTGCATTTGCTTATTAGTGTTAGTACCCAATCATTCCTTGTCATATTCAAACATCGATTATCAATTCGTCTTTCGATTTTCCATTCAAGCCTCGTTGGGACATAATGACCCGGAGACACCCTATACTACTTCGGTTTTCATTGGTCTCGCGGATTCTGATCCCTGTTGTGTATTTATATTTATTTGTATTTATTGATATGTAAAAAGGGGTGAGAACGAGCGAGTCAACGACCAACTTCAAACAAAACCCTTATGCATGTCCATTTTTATTGTTTAGATGATCAAACTAAAGCTCTCTAAATAATATTTGATGTGTAGAAAATAAAAACACCAAGAGTAGGGGTGTTTGTATGTTCGACTGAACCAAGAAAAGAAAAGGGAAGAAGCAAAACAACAACCACTTGGTTCTAGCTTGTTTTAATCTTCATTTGGGTGACATTTGAGTGTGTACTTGAGATCAAAATACAAAAATGGTGAGTGTATGGGTGAAGAAATATTCGGCCAGCCTCAAGGGGAGAAAGAGAGATGAAATTTATTGAAACAAGTGTTGATTACTTGTAAATTATAAGTATTTCTAGTCCAACTTTGGAAGCAACAGTAAACTCATTGCCATTCTTTTGGAAAAATAAAATATGCCTTTGTGTTAATTTGTGGATGTAGACCACGCAACATATGAGCACAGGGGCCCATTTCAATCATTTATTTTTTGTAAATTTCTATTTACTTAAAATTTGGTGTGTAACATTTTAATAAAAGTGATACTTGTACTCATTAAACTAAAACGCGAGCTTTAAACGCGAGTCATGGCCAAAGTCGAGGAACAAAGATGACACGGTTCGTAAAATAATATTTTATTATCATAAAAATAATAATGAGACTCGTCGTAAATTTTTACGAGGCCTGAAACGATTAACGAACGCGCGATCAAACGTCGATTCGCGAAACGTCAAAAATAAAATAATTAAAACTTCTTAAATTATTCGTAAATAAAATACTAAAATATTTATTATTGACAAATAAAATTTTAAATGTCGACACTCGTTTATAGAAACGCGAAAAATAATTATTTACGACATCGGGCATGCGATCGTCGTACGCGTCGTAAAACTCCGGTTATTACATGTCTTGATGAAAGTGAAGTAGTGTAGGTTGTATTATCAGTTCCTCTAAATAACAAAAGGTGTTGGTAATTGGTTCTAGCTAGGATTAGAAACTTGACATTTCGCCTTAGCGTCAGAAATTGGTGTAAAGCAAAGTTGTGTTTCGTTTCTTGCCTAAAGGATTTTGTTGACATAGTAAAAGAGAACTCTCTAGTTTGGTGCTCAGGGAGTATGGAGTTATGGCGAAGAGATTCTTCGTTACCAGGGAACCACTCTAAATCCTTGGTGTATGTAGGTTTGATCTTATCTAACTCTATATTCATTTTTCTTCAAATTTATTTAATCAATTTATTTACTTACTTGCATTGTTCATATTGTGCACATTTTGAGATCACAAAAAATCGAATCTAAGTTTTTTTAAACAAACAATATATTAAATTAAAAAGCGGCAAACTATTCAACCCCCTCCCCTTCTAGTTTTCCACAATTTGTATCAAGAGCCACGTCAAACAAGATTTTTAAAATAAATTGTATTTTAAAACTTGAATCGATCTATGGAATCGGAAAAATATTTAGAAGGGCAATCTATGCAAAGACCACCACTATTTGAAAGTGATGAATTTATTTATTGGAAAAATATATTCGAAACTTATGTGAAATCAAAAGATCTAGATCTTTGGCATATTATTACCTATGGTGATTTTCCTCCTATTCAAAATAATCCTGAAACTAAAAAGGATGAAATTGTACCATTTGATAAACAAAATGATGATCTTAAAAAGAAACTCGCTAAAAATAATGAAGCTAAAATGATAATTTATAATGCTTTGCCACACAAAGAATACGAAAGAATTTTTGTGTGTAAAACGGCAAAATAAATTTGGGATACTTTACTAATCACTCACCAAGGCAATAGCCAAGTCAAAGATAATAAACTAATCTTCTTGTTCAACAATATTGAACAATTGACGATTCCCAAAGAAGAATCGATAGATCATGATTTGCTAATATTTAACACTAATAATACTAGTATATGAAAACACTTGATGAAGGTTTTCTAGCAAAAACTATGTTAAAAAAATTTCTAGGGCACTGACCTCATCCTAAATGACGCGCAAAGAGGTCACGGCTATTGCAGAATCGAAGGATTTAAACATCTCTATCACAATGAAGTGAACAATCGTAATTTCAGGTCATGATATTTTCACTAATTATTTTTTTTAGCTCGTACGCGTTTACTTTGGGAAAGATATATATTAGTTAAGTTAGAATTCGCGTAAGCTTATAAATTATCAAGTTAGCGGTTCACGACACCAAACGAATTAAAGTTTTCGTCAAGCAAACAATATATTATTTTTACGAAAGTAATAATCAACTTTTTATATTTTATTTTTATTGGTTGCGTAAAGTGATTACGTTTCGCAATAAATACATTTAGGTAATAGACCCTGAAGCACCAAACAACTTTTCTATACGACTTCAACCAAATACTCACTTATATACCCAATACATAAAAAACCAAAATTTTACAAAATATCTATCCTACATGCATACATAATGGCGGCCATAGCTTGTATGATAACACAAAGATAGATCCCTTGAAAAACATGTTCCTTAATTCCATGAAATGTTCTATACTTTACAAGAACAAAGACCAAAGACCTCCTTAGTTTACTCATCTTGTCTTGAAGACTTCCATGACAATCTTTGACTAGTCCTAAGAGATATATACTTGTATAACTAGCAACTAGAACACATACTTCTCATTTTAAAGGTGTAAAACACAAAAACTCTTCCTCTCTCCTCCTCCTAGCTCACGGCTCACACCAAAACCAACACCAAATCCTTACAAAATATTTACTATCACAATCGCACACAATCCTACATTATCGAAGATGTTCCTTAAGTGATTAGAAGGTATGGATTAAAGTTTACAAGTGTAAAGCAAGAACGTTCAAGGTTACAGTAATCACTTGGATTTAAGGGTTTTAGAGTGTTTTAAGCATGGTTTGTCATCAAAACTAGGGTTTAGAAATGAGGTTTCATCAATTACAACAACCTAAGGTTTATCTAAAACTCTTTATAACTTTTACATTTATATATTTTATGTACATAATGTTCTATAAAGAAAAATCACCATTAGGAAACTTTAATCTGAAAAATTAAACGTAAACATGTGATCTGATAACTAATGGACTCTTGACAAAGTATAGACAGTATATAAGTATGACATATGATATAAAAGGTTTTGGAATACTTTTGTGTATTTATTAGATAGAAAAGTATATAAAAACAAGTTAAATAATTTAGTTATATAAAGATAATAAGGGCTGTTATTGGTTCATATTTTGAGACAGCCAATTTGTTTTTATAAAGATAGTACGTCTCATGACGATTCAAAAAAGGTAAGAAACTCGAAAAACCGATTTATAAACGAAAAAAGAACGGCAAAATTATACGATGTTAAAACGTTAAAAACCCACCGGTTATCAAAAATAAATATTTTAAAAAGTTACTGTTTATCAGGGACATTTATTTTTTAAAACATCATTAATATGATAGAACTTTCAAAAACGAAGACGTGCTCGAAAGAATCGCTAAAAACGAAGCTATAACGAATAAAATACGAGTTTACGATAACAAAAACTATAAAAATAAATTTATAAACTGTGTTGAACATAAAGTTACTGTACAAAACTCATAGGTCCAAATTTGAAATATCAAATTAAGATAACCATCTTCCTTAATAACGAAAAACGTGTGACATAAGAAACGTAAGAAACGGGCTTAAAACGAGAAAGTTACACACTATTTTTATAACTGTCACTATAATCCTTGACAATGAAATTAGTGTTTGGTTTGTTTTTTTATATTATAAAATTTTTGCGAAATATTTTAGAATCATTTATATAATATTTATACACGTCTTAAACTTTATAAATGTTATTTTACAAAGACAATTGAATTATATATTCGATTATACGAGTTCAAATACACAGATAAAATTTAGCAAATAAATATTATTTCACAAACACAATTAGATGGTGATGTAGCTATATAGACTTATATACGGTATTACCTATTTCATAGTACGTAGTACTTATACGACCGATATCTACTTAGGTTGCTTTCAGACTCGTCCGTGACGTGTTTTACCTATTCGATATTCATTTTGCGTTCACTTCCTAAGGTGAGTTCATAGTTTCGCATTTCAATCTTTTCAATGTTTTATAAACCCGCGAGGGGAATACATGCTCGTTTTACTAAGTAAACTTATTGATTTCTACTACAAAAGGCCATTAACATGACTATTTTTACGCCAAAGCTTGAATTTGTTTACTAAATAATTGGATATCGTTGAAATACCTATACTATGAAATCGTTGAATTTGAACAACATGATTGTTTTACTTACGGACACAAGAGATTTTTAAACTGAAATGCTATCCAGATTATGGCCTGAATAATATTGCCTAAGTAACCACCGTGCCATCCGTAAGTCCCTAATATCCTGAACCGTCATGCTAAATAGTGAGCGCTAGTCATTGTGGATAGATCTAACGTGAATAACAATCCCCACTTGGAATTTATGGTCACAAGTTGATCTGGTGGCATTTAAATTAAACATTTTAGAGAACTGTAGCTGTTTTGACAGACACCCTACCTATTTGGGGCAGACAGACAGTTAAAGTGTCTCGGGTCCACTAGCTTTAAGTGCAATAATGTATAAATTAGACCTTGGGTGAATTTTGTTTTCTCTTGTCCTACCTACTTTTTTGGTCTTTGGGAATACGTACTTAGTCCAACCATTACATAAGATCTTGTGGTCCACTATTAAATACATCTTGATTATTAAATCAATTAACTTGGATTTCGGTAATAACACTTTGAATGCCGTAACGCTACTTTTCTAACTTGAGATATTACTTAAAAGATTTCACACTGCATTTACTCAACCTATGAATTCCACCAACATTATGTTGCGTTTAGCGTGAATTTTCCACAGGTTACTATTTTGCTAGTTAAAGCACTGGAGCAATTGATCCGCGCGGAGATATTAATGAAGGCTTAATAACATGATACATTTGACAAACGTTTTACAATGTTTTTCTAATACATTATAATGGAACCGTTTGCAACAACTCTGATCTTTTATTAAAATAATGTGACACTTTATTTAAAACGCCCCATTTTATAGGTCGTTTTCTGTGAGATGTACTTTGTGCCTTAAAGTTCGCACCCCCACAATATTACTATCCTCTGCCGTCCGATTTTGGGGGTGTGAACATACGAACTTATTGAAACTTGAAAGATTATTGAAGTGAAAATAAAAGAACTATTCTGAAAAGATCAAAGGTATAAGAGAACAAAATTGATCTCTGCATTGAAGGCTAAATAGGAACTATAGTGATGAAGATCTTCGACTTCCGTAGGCGAAGACGAAGAAATACGGCCATGAGCGTGAGAGACTTCAAGAAATTTTTTAAAAGACGAGAAAGATTCGTAAGACAACCACACGATGAAAGAAAATCATCCCAAAGAAATAAAGTTGACAAAAATGGCAAAAGCGAAAGGAAATGCTTTAAGTGTGGAGATCCAAATCATCTCATCGGAGAATGTCCAAAACTATCAAGAAACTATAATCAAAGAGCCTTCGTTGGAGGATCATGGAGTGATAGCGACGAAGATGAAGAAGAAAAGACTAAGGACGAAAAATGTCTTATGGCTAAAGCATCTAATGAGGTATTTTTCGAAACCGATTTTTTTAGTGATGACTTATCGTCGTTGGATGAAAAAGACTTAGATAGTAAATATAATAGATTATGCAAATTAGGTCTAAAAGTCATGGCTAAAAATAAATCACTAAAACAAATTAAAAATCAATTAGAAAATGAAGTACTAGAACTAAAAAATAAATTATCTAGATTAGAAAAGGGTAAGGAGGCTAATGAAGAATGTAAAATATGTCAAGACCTTAGGTTTGAAAATGAAAAGCTTAAAGAAGAAATTTCTAAGCTTAATCAATTTAATAATAGTAGTCACTCACTTAAGAAAATATTAAGTCTTCAAAAACCATCCAAAGATAAATTTAGTCTAGGATTTAATTTTACCAAAGGATCAACTAGTGAGACTAAACAAGTAAATTTTGTAAATCCACAAAAGGTTGAGTCTAAAGAAAAATTAGTAGAATTAAACTCAAGCCCAAGACCAAAATTTATGCTTATAATAAACAATACTAAAATACCCATTTGCAAGTTACGACGAAGTAAAACATTTTTTATAAACCTTCTTTAAAACCCGAAGTTGAATTTACTAAGCCCAAAATAAGATCTAAAACTCCTCCTCTAAAAAGAACTAATAACTCTCACCCTCGGTCTAAAACACTACAACCTAGGAAAAATCAAGGTAGACAAAATTACCCTAACACTAATCATCAATGTGGAATTATTCCAACAACCAAGCTATAAAAAAACCCTTTTCATGGGAAATGTGTCCACCCTATATGTATCTGAATCAAATGCAACCTATGCAAAATATGTTCGGGACTAATAATTTTGGACCCATGAGACATTGGGGACCAAGTGGTTGAGTGGTTACAACATTGAGGTTGATTTGTTTGTGAACATCATTTGGATCCCAACGAGTGGATTGAAAATCATCCTTTCTCAAATTCTATGACAGTGTTACCAAATGATTTTATCTTCCAAGTATTTATTCACTTAAGACCTGAAGAAAACACGTTGAAGTAATGTTTTACCTTCCTCAAAATTTTTTTTTAATTCTTAGAATGTCGATTAAGTTGGCAAAGTGATGAATGATTATTTGTTATTATCTAAAAGAAGTATTTGCTAATCACAAGGTTATAAGTAATAGAATATAAATAGTGTAGTTCACCTAGCAATGCCATTTGTTGGTTATCTAGAATTAAGTGAAAAGTAAGAAATTGTTCATGATGAACTTTGCCGTCACGTAGTTGAATTAGGATTCTCTACGTACATTTATAAAATGGAAATCTTCTATGTCTACATGTAGTGAACTCACGTAGATGAAGAAAAGTGAGTTTGTGGGAAATAATTAACATTGAAGTAGATTAGTTTTACACCACAACTCCAAGCGTCTAAAAGGCATGACATCAAAATACTAAGGATAAAACAAACTCCGCTTCGACTATGACAGTATCCGCCTCGACTACATTGACTACAAAGAACAACTTCTATCAAACCGTCTTAACGAGCTTTGACTCTCATTATAGTTATTTTATCGTCACGTACTAATCCATCTCTCTCGCACTCGCAAACACCTAATCGTGCCTTATTAACATCCTGAAGAATTAATCCAACATCAATAACAAAGAAGTTTATTGAAAACGTCACTAAATAATCCATTAAAACCACCCTCGCTTGACAACTTGAATTATCTCATCCGAAATAAACAAAGTAATTTTAATTAGCGAAAGGTTAATTAAAATGTCAATCAAATTTCGTCAATCATCTCTAAACCTCCTCTCGATCTAAAAATCTTGACAACTTAATTATTTCATTCAAAATTATTTAAGTCCACTTAATTTAACAAAAAATTAATTAAATGTGTCAAGTATTTTTTTTTCATCCTCGACGTCACTTTTCGAAAACTGGGCTATCTAAAATAATATTACTAGTATCTCTCGACGTATTTTAATAATTGTATATTAATAAAACTAGTCAAAATCAAAAAACCAAGAAAAACTTGGTCGTCAGATAGGCGGCCCCCTTAGCTCTAAGGGGACCGGCCGTGTTAAAAGGGATGGCCCCTTTATCACTAAGGGGGCCGGCCACTGTATTTCGCCAAACAGCCTTCTCTTCTGCAAAATCCATTACCAAACATACCATTTCATCTTTCCCTCTTCCCCTGCTACTGCAGTGACGAACACACACACACACCAAAACTTCAAAATCCAACTTCCAAACTCAAAATCAATCCAATTTCGTAAGAGGCAAACACCAACAACGTGATTAACAAAATCTATTGTAAGATTTTCCTTACTTTTCTTCTTCGATTTCATCCAATTTTGCTCTCAAATCAAAATTGGGTATTTTATTTTATTTTTTGTGTCTTTTATATTTTTTTGATTAGGTCTAGGTAATTCATAACTATAATGATTCCCGTAGTAATAAGAATTCAAAATTCCCAATAGGATTGAATCACTAAATTTGTTTTGGGTCGAAATTTTCATAAGAATATATATACATTCTCAATTTTTTTTAATTTTCAAAACAAAAACTTATAACAACGATGATATCAACGGGCCAAAAACACGTTAAAATGATCATATATTGATTATCGAAACATACATATCTCCATATATATTTTTCGACATCATTGGTCAAGGTTTTCAAAAACATAAAAGGGTGTTTGGTTCATTTTCTAAGATCGTAGTCTAGAGTCGAAATGACCATCACTACATTTTTGTCACGTGTATAGACACATAACTAACTTGTATAAGTCATCAAGATATATAATTCATATATATATTGATACACTTAATAAAAAGTGTAAATTAAAGGGGCGTTTGGTTTAACATTTTAAATCGTCGTTTTAAGTCAAAATAAACATCATCCCATTTTTGTTAAGTCACACATAATGAACTCACTTTAGTCGGCGAAATATACAACGTAATGTACATCTTTCGACGCTCTTAATCAAGTCGTATGTTAATAGAAGAGCGTTTGGATTATTTCCTAGAATTTTAGTCTAAGATCGAAATAATCCCTACTCTACTTATTTAGCATCGAAACACTTGACGAGATTATACTAGGTGTCGAAATATATAATTAATATATATTTTTCGATACTCTAGATTGAGTCTAAAATAAATTAGGGAACGTTTGGATTACTTCTTAGGTTTTAATTTTAGAGTTAAAGTAATCTTTATTCCATATATGTTGTTTTTAAAACGTCAAGTTTTGTGTGTGTAGTAATATTCTATTTTGTTGTTGTCTTGTTTAGGTGATAAACATGCCCCGAGCAATTGTTGGTGATACCTCCCGTACTAAATCATATATCCCTAAAGTATTCGAATTACCCGGATTCTCTTCCGTCCTTGCTCAATTCTATAAACCAATCGAAAACCGTTGCATTCACGAGGGCAGAGTCATGGATCAACTCTATTACAAATCCAACGGCATCGAGCGATTGTTCACCAACGTTCGCTTCAATTGTCTTTTCGAGATCAATGAGCCAATCGTTCCTTGATTTATTCTAGACTTTTATAGTCAGGTCAAAGTCCAAACTGATGAGTACGGTTATCTTGTAATCTCATTCATGATCCAACATGAATTTATCACTCTCACTCGTACAATTCGGTCAAATTCTCAGAATTCCATATAATGGTCAAGCCGTCTTCACGAATGAATGGGATCTTGCATCTCTTGCATACTCCCAATAGAATGAGGGACCATATCATACCGATCTTTCTTCTCCCGATGATATTCTTCGATTTCTTCAATTAGAACGTGTCGAGTTGAACTGCACCATCAAAAGCCAAAATGTCATTCTCACTCCTAATCAAATTCTTACCAAAGAATTAAGACAAGACATGAAGCATTGGGAAGAACTCATTCGTGAGAATGTGTTCAGACTAGGAGGCCGCCGGGACCATCTTCCGGCTAGTCTCGCTCACATGTTGTATTGTATTATTGCCGAAGAATAATACAATCTTGCTTATTTATTTGTCAAACGAATTAAATGTGCTAGATCTACTCCAACTGCCAATCTTCCTTATGACATGTTTTTAACTTGTCTCTATCGACACGTCATGAAACATTATCTTCATCTTGACAATGGCATTTACAATGTTATTGATAGGGTCATGCGTCTACTCGCTCTAAAACAAACTCGAAAACCTCGAAGTGATCGTGGAAAGCCAAAAGCCCGTCACTCCGTCTCATCATCATCCGATCATCATCTTGGATCATCTTCTCATCATGAAGAAGATGAAGGTACTTCTCGGGCTAGTACTCCATCTCCCACTACCTACCTAAACTCTCTTGAACCACTGAATTACCAACGATATAACATTCCCACGTCCTCTCAACAAGATGATGATCTTCTCTTAGAGCAACAAGCCGACTTGCTCAATCAAACGCAACAGATCCATGAGGAAATTAGAGGTGGAATCAAATCATTTGGCAAGGCATTGCGAGAAGTCTTCGAAAAGAAAAAGAAATAAATATAATGAATGGTGATTAGCTCGGTAGAATAACGTGTTTAAGACTTTGTGTGAACTTATGTTGATGTTTAATTACTTGTGTGATGACAACCTGACTTAGTCGGAAGGGTGTGAACTTGTTTAGCTTTCTTAGAACCTTTAATTATTATGTGTTATTAGTATGTTCTTTATGTTTATCTTTATCTCATATATATAAACTAGTTGCATGCATATATGATATATTTGTTTCATGCGTATATACGTTCTCATAGGACTTGCTGCAAATTGATCACCAAAACAAAATTGTTCTTACAAAATTTTAGCAAAAATAAAAATTTTGGCCGTCTGAAAAGTATCAGATGGGCGGTCCCCTTATTAATAAGGGGGCCAACACCATAGATAAGGGGGTCGACTATCCAGATCATAGGTTTTACTGTTTCTTTCTGCTTTTTGACTCCCTTTTACCTAGCCTCAGCTATCCTTACCCAGAAAACTCGAACACACTTTACAAATTCTTGAACTAATTTAAAATTATTCTATTTCCAAACTATTCTCTTCCAATAAATTCCCTCCAAATATTTACCACCACTTTATCAACTTCTTCATCCATTATCAACCATCATAAACCTCCATGGCATCCACTAGAGCTTCCATTTATAAACCATCCAAAAGACCAAGAATCAACATAATACCACCAAAAAAACTATTCATTGATCTCACTAATGATGACACCAAAACTCCTTCTCCAAATTACCAAGTTTTATCACCAAGTGCCCCAAATGCACCCTCAAAAACTCCATCCACCGTAGCCACTTCTCCATCCTCCATTGATTACAAACCCAAATCACCAACATCCTCCACATCACCATCAACCCATAGCTACTTGAACTCATCAATGTCTCCTCCTCCAAGAGTACCTCCAACTCAAGAAAGTGGATCAATAGACATCACCCTTTCAACAATTACTCTACTTGATGTTCAATTCAATACTCTATCACCTCCATCACCTCTCTTTGGTCATCCCATTTCTTGGAACCTTCTTGAAGCACATGGTGATTCATGCCTATGTTGCATTCACAACCGAACCCTCATCTTTGGCTTAAGAGATGAACTTCAATATATGTTTTTTTATATTGAACACATGCTTTCACAACCACCACCACCAAATTCGCCACCACCACCATCACTTTCTCCAAACTAAACATACTCTATGTTTAGTTACTCATTTTTTAAATAAATTTCAACCAAACCTTTTGCAAGCAAATCTTATGAAATTCTAGGAATATTAGGGCCTTTGTAGTTTAAATTTATGTATGATGTATTATTATGCCTTAAGCATATTATTTCTTTTTAATGCATGCTAGTTGTATGTTTGTGTGTCACACACAATTTCTATGTTGAATGAATGGACTTTTATGTTTTTAAATATGTAATTGGAAAATTGGTTAGTTATCTCCTATATGCATATATAGTTGAGTTTAATGGATTGATGTTTGTGATGTGGTATGCGTTTAATTACACATACGTTTCACCATTAAAACCGGACTTAAATGACCAAAAACGTGCCAAAAATACATTATATTTGTATGTTTTCATTTGTATTGTGCAAAAAACGGATATCCAAGAAAAGAACGAAAAATCAAGCCAAATCGACAAAAGCGAGCACGGGAATGGAAAGAGCGTGAAAAGACAAAGTCAAAGTCAAAAGTCAACTAAAAAGTCAACCCCGACAAAGTCAAAGCCAAGAAGTCATCAAGTCAAAGAAAATACATCTTTAGGGACCAAATTTGCCAAATCCTAAAGTTGTATAACAAGGATAAATACTACAAGGACTGAAGTTGTAATCATGCCATATATAACTTTAGGGGGCATTTCTGCCCAACCCCTTTAAAAATTAAACATAAAACAAGTAATTAGTATTAAAATTTCATTTCAAAAATTTAATCACTTAAAGGTATGAATAAATAAATGCTTAATGCATTTTATGATCAAAGAAAATTTTATTCAACCACGCATTTTTATAAAATGTTACAAATATTTTTATAACTTTTACAAAACATTTTTTACATTTAAAAGAAATGTTCTATTCAAAATAAATATTTTGAATTCAAATATTCTACCCAAAACGGCTAGAAATGTTTCAAAAAACACCTCCCTTAGAAAAGACAAAAAAAAGGAGCGTCCAGGCCTGGGCGACCCCCTTAAATATAAGGGCGGCCCCTTAGTGATAAGGGGGCCAGCCTATGAGCTAAGGGGGTCAACCAGTCCAAAACGCTCCTAGTTCTGCCCATAAATAGCAGACTGTTCTCCACTTATTTTCTCACCTTTTGCACTTATTCTTTTCTGTCTAAAATCAGTCCATACATCACCTACAATCCTTTGATCATTTAATCTTAAGCTTTTGTTTCCAAGTGATTCAAGCTTAGATCCTCAAGTGCAAGAGAAGAATACTTTCTACCATCAAGTGAAGAAGTATTATAACTTAGTGTGTGTTCTTGCAACCTAGTTGCAATTGGTATTATATCTTGTAAATCATTTGTGTATATTGTGAAGGTGTGTATTGTAGTTGTGTGTAATAGGTAGATTGTGGTGATCATTGAAAGTATAGTTAGATCATGGTGATCATAGTAAGTAGTGTTAGATTGGTGTGATCGTGGTAGTGTCTTGGTGAAGTGAAGTAGTGCGGTTAGTATTTTAGTCCTCAAAATACAAAAGGTGTGGTAGATTGGTTCTAGCTAGGATTAGAACTCAACATTTCGCTTAGTGTCAGAAATTGGTGTAAGCTAAGTTGTGTACGGTTTTCTCCTCCTAAAGGGAGTTTGTTGACACAGTGAAGAGAACTCTCGAGTTTGGTGCTCGGAGAGTGGAGTAGGGCGAACAGGTGTTTCGTTACCGAACCACTATAAATCCTTGTGTTGTAGTTTGATCTTTCTAACTCTTATCTCTTGTCTTACATATTTATTTATCAATTATTTACTTACTTGTAGTGTTCATATTGTGCACATATTGAGATCACATAAAGTCGAATCTAAGTTTTTATAAATAAACAATTGATTAAATTAAAAAGCGGCAAACTATTCAACCCTCCCCCTTCTAGTTTTTCACAGTTTGTAATTCCATTTACAAACCAATGCGTTTTGAGAAGTAGGTATCAACCAGTTTTTTTTAAATCTACGTTTTCTCTCTAAAAAAACTCCAACAATAATTTTTTTTCAATGATTTATTAGACACTAAGGTTGCGTTTAGTTGGAGAAAAAATTTCTTAGTTTTGTGTTTTCAGATTTGTAAAAAAAATGACGAGATTTATTTTCTACAAAACATAAAAAACACGTTCATGTGATACTGTTTTCTATTCTCAAAAAAACAAAGGGGGTTACAAAGAAAACAAATAAAATATGTTTTGTAGTTTCCCTTGTTAAGTTGAGAAATGCATGTTTTGTGTTTTGTGGAGAATTTTGTTGTAAAAACAATTATTTGAACGCGATCTCTGTTTTCCTTGTTTTCCACAAAACATTTTGTGGAAACAATGGTGTTTTCCTCCAACTAAACGCACCATAAGTTACGATTTTGTGTGTTTCCGCAAAACACAGTAAATAGATAATGTCCTTATAAAATTAATTCTGAACATTGATATGGCTTCAAAGCAGGCTTCGAGTAATGGGATATCGATGGTTCCTAGCTCGTATAGAGCCTTTAATGGCTAAATGGTTATTTACTTATTTGGGCCTTTGCTCATTTAAGTACTGTAACAAATTATGCATACCCTATGTTTAATTTGTTTATGAGGATGGCTATAATTTGCCAACAATTCAATAAAAATATGCATACCCTATGTTTAATTTGTTTATGGGGATGGCTATAATTTGCCAACAATTCAATAAAAATGCTAAATCTTCCTATCATTCATCCACTTTTATCAAACTAGCAAAATGCTTGCGTTATACAGCGATATTACTATATTAGCTAGGGGTGTGTACGGTCCGGTTTGGGTCGGTTTTTGGCTAAAACCGAAACCGAACCGAAATATTCGGTTTTTATAAAACCAAAAACCGAAACCGCTCGATTTTTGGCGGTTCGGTTTTTTCGGTTTCTTGGTTTTTGCGGTTCGGTTTTTTTGGTTTCAAAACCGTGTTAAATTTGTTGTTGTATTTTATTTTATTAATTCAGCGGGTGATGGAGCCAAGAAGAAAGTTGTTTTTAGGGGTGAGGCCTAGGCAGCTGTGGCTCAAAAAATCGATATTAACTGGCAGTGCGTCTGTGTGTAGGTTATTTATAGATATTTTTCGTGGCACGGGGGGGTAGGCTTACTTACTTAGTACCGTCCGTAATAAACAATTACATTTGTAAACTATTTAATCATTGAATAGTAATTCATACGACTACTTACGATCTCCAAAAAAAGAAAAATAGGAAATATACTATTTTGTTTTACATCCATAAGGTTTTTATGTTTTATACTTGAACACTTTAGAAAGAGTATAATTATAAAAAGTAAGAGTAATTAATATAATAATAAAAATGATAAATAGGTGTATATATAAAAAACCAATAAAAAAACAACATCATAAGTTTAATTATGTTGTTTCATTTACTTTATAAAATGCTTACTTCGTTTTTAGATGTCATGATTAAAGGATTTATTTAAAAAAAATATGCGATATTTACTTTATTTATTTTGCTCCATGTTACACCCCACTAAAAATAACAAACGAACCACACTAAAAAATACAATTTATAAATAAATATAAAAAAGCTTAGAAAACGACAAAAACAAGGACATTAGTCACTACCATCTTTCCGGTCCGGTTTGGGTCGGTTTTTGGCTAAAACCGAAACCGAACCGAAATATTCGGTTTTTATAAAACCAAAAACCGAAACCGCTCGGTTTTTGGCTGTTCGGTTTTTTCGGTTTCTCGGTTTTTGCGGTTCGGTTTTTCGGTTTTTTCGGTTTCATACCGTTTAAATTTTGTTTTTGCTAATTTATATTAATAAACTTGTTTTACATAGAAAATTGATTATTATTTTTTATTTTTTTTGACAATATGAGCCTAATAATGTTTACACAAATTTTTACAATTATACACATATAAATGAGAGACACGCATACATGTGAAAATACACATAGTATGATCATTGTCATTGTAACGACATATTGTCAAGTAAACACACGTACACGACAAACATATATATAAACATTACGATAATATATATTATAATAATTTCATCCATAAAATAAATATAAATTTAAAATTTTTAGTTATCATTTATTTATTTATATTATATTAATTATATATTATTATAAAACTAGTTTGGTTCGGTTCGGTTCGGTTTTTACGGTTCGGTTTTTGAAAAAAAACGGAAACCGAACCGAAATTTTTCGGTTTTTGAAAAATTAAAAACCGAATCATCGGTTTCTAGTTTCGGTCGGTTTTTTTGGTTCGGTTTCGGTTTTTTCGGTTTCTTCTGCTCACCCCTAGTTTGCACGGGTGAGTTGATCCGGAGCTTATTTTGTCCTGAAGTTTTCCTAACAATTGCTATGTCAAGTATGACTAAAAAAGTATAATATCTCCATACTAACCTACTTATTTGTATAAACCAGCTATAGACGTTTTATGATTTGAAAGTACACGTCTAGCTACTTTTTTTACCCATTTCTTTTTAAACAATTTTTTTTCATATATATGTATTTTACCCGCTTGACGTGTTAGAGATAAAACATTACTCAAATAAAGGGAAAATCACAAAAATACCCAATTTTACAACCTCACTTCACAAAATACTCAACTTTTTAGCCAAAATGCCAAAATACCCATAAAAATCGCAAAATTCGTCACTTTTGCGAAATTGAGAAAAAAATCGAAAAATTTCGATAATTTTATAAAATATCGCAAATTTTGCGATATTTTATAAAAAAATCGCAAAGTTTAGAAAAAATGGCAAATTTTATTAAAAATCGCAAATTTTAGATTTTTTTATCTTCAATTTGCCATTTTTTTAGAAATATCGCAAATTTTCGTATTTTTTTAAATATCGCAAACTTGTGGATAAAACTTGCGAGATTTTCTGTTTTTTGCAAGATTTTCTTGCAGATTTTGGATAAAGTGTGTTATATTGTTATTTCTTGCTTAATTCTGTGTTTTTCACTAAAAAACTCAAATTTTTTTCACAAAAACCTCAAATTG
>BQNB010131366.1:2655-18794 GCA_026074375.1 Tanacetum coccineum
TGTTTATTAGTTTTTATGTTCTATGTGGTATATGTTTATATAAGGTTTACGCAATTGATTATATCGATGTATGTGACCCAATTCATTGGAAAAAGAGACTTATGTAAATATATACATATTTTTATTATTCGATAATGGTGATCATCGTTTATGATTTGCATGAGTTAATTGTTAATTGTTTAAATAAATGTTATGTGTATTAGTAGTTTATATTTATTATTTGTTTATATAAGTTTTTGACTTGTGTAAAAACAAAAGGGTTTTTTGAAAAAAAAATATAAACATGACTAATAATTATGAAATAAAATTTATTATAGACCATTAATTGAATTGTCTTATGTGTCAAGTTGGGTTCGGCTTACATATGATAATCATGGCCTTCAGGTTTCCCACGATGAGACTTGCAATTTAATAGTTTTATAATGTGCTTTCTAAACTAAATATTTAAATTTTATCAATGACAAAATTTGCAAAGGTACTATTTACTTGCAAGGCATATCACTAAGGGTTCAAGGTATCTCGTGGTAAGGCTTAAGGTTTTGCCCAACCTTACTAGCAAACCATAATCTATAATATCCCTGATATCTTGCAACTACATAGGAAGCGCGAATGGTCTAGGGTTTGAATGGTTTTTCATCATTCTTTAATATTTTTCCGCGATAAAATTAAGATTCTTTAGATTTGAAAACACAATTGAATCGTCAATTTGTTTTTAAGGTGTATTATCACTAATTTATACACAAGGTGGTATTGAAAATTAATTGATACACCGTAATAAGTAACTTAATTGAGTAAAGTTTTTTATTAAAATTTATGATACGAAGATGTATGCATGCTTCTTCGTACATATTTGTCACGTCAAATATAAATACCTTTTTAAATAAGTTGTTGCCACCCAATTTGTAAGAACACTTGTAATTGCCTTTTACATTACGTGAGACGTATGTAGATTGCAACCTAATGTGATTATACACTTTTTTGTGAGACGTTGGTGTTACATAACCACAGTTCTTGATTGGGCGACTTAATCGAGTTAAGTTGGTGAGACCTTAAGCTTGAGGCATAGACGAGATGAAACATGCTTACTTGTTCGTTACTGAAATAAATTATGTCCCAAAATGTTTTAGGAATTGCACCGGTGGCAATTATTGATCGTCAATTACCTTTTGAATACACCATTGCTTGCAGATCAACTGATTTGATGGTGGTATGTCAAGAAGGATACTAGTCTTTAGAAAATTATTGCTTATATGGTTATACATGGGTAGTTAATTTTCTTCAAGACATATTATCAAAAATACTAAAATTAAATTTTGTGATTCTTTTAATAGTATTAAAGCAACATTAAAACCGTAAATGATTGTTTGTTTCTTTCTTGAAAAAGACAAACCGAGCCTCCTTTCCTTGTAATGAAAATGGAGAGTTATTCCTATCATTTTTTCCTTGCTCAGAAAAGTTATAATAGGAACGAAGAAATTGTCCTAATTCTAATCAAACTCATAGCAAACTTACATGGTTAAGTAGATTGCACGACTTATATTTTCATATAAATTTTATCACCTTATTCGGTGGTGAATACTTTGAAACATATAAGACATTTGGATAACTAGAGAACATGTTATATAAACCATATTCCCTAAACCCTTTGGCGACTTTGGCAAAAAAACATCCCTAACTCGAATCTTCATTCTTTGTTCGTTTGGATTGTTGTGAATCAAATCTGTCCATGGTGCTTAATCTGCTATCGGTTCTTGCTTAGTGTTCGTATGTGCCGGGTATGAAACGCAGTTTTTTGAGTCGGGAGAGGGGTGGGGGAGGGAGAGGCATGAAGGAAAAACAACATGGCTTTAATGTGGTGTAGTCTGCGAGAGACGCGCCAAGTACTACTGCTTCGATTGGTATGACTTCTCCGATTAATTATGGGAATAAGAATGGTATGGAGGAAGGAAATATTGGAACGTGTTCGACACCGATTGGTACTACTGCTCCGAATACAGGTTCTGTGTTGACTAATGTTACTGATTCGCCTACTACCGATCTTAATAATCAGATCTGATTCTTTCAGGGCCTACTTCATATGCTAAATTAGTTACTGGAGAACCAATTAAGAAAAGTGTGAATTTCCACACTTTATTTACACCGGCGGGAAATGGGGTTGATTTGGTTGTTCCGGTGGAGTCTATTAGAGCTGTTAGTGAACGGTTTGCTAATACGGCATATGGTTTTTTTGGGAAAGCGGGTGGCTTACCCCGTTGTGGCCAACTATGTTAGGAACACTTGGGGTAAATATGGACTCGTTAAATCAATGCTTAACTCGTCTACCAGAATATTCTCTGTTCAGTTTAGCTCTATGGATGGTTTGGATGCAATGCTTGAAAATGGTCCATGGTTTATTCGCAATAACCCGCTTATTTTGAAAAAATGAAATCCGGATGTGAACTTATTGAAAGAAGATGTGGGTA
The DNA here is from genome assembly GCA_026074375.1 of Tanacetum coccineum. NCBI lineage: Eukaryota > Viridiplantae > Streptophyta > Magnoliopsida > Asterales > Asteraceae > Tanacetum > Tanacetum coccineum. The sequence goes on from BQNB010131366.1 coordinate 5,118, forward strand.
ATGTTCCGGTTTAAGTTAAACTCCATGATGTCCCTGTGATTGCATTTAGTGATAATGGTTTGAGTGCCATTGCTATTAAGCTTGGTACTCCTTTGATGCTTGACTCTTATACTTCTGACGTGTGTATACAATCTTAGGGTAGGTCAAGCTATGCTAGAGCATTGATTGAGATTCGAGCTGATGTGGAGTTGAAAGATAATATTGTGGTGGCCATGCCTAAACTTGTTAGGGGAGGGGTTCTATACGTGTAATATTTGTGTTGAGTATGAATGAAAACCTCCTAGGTGTGCGTGTTGCAAGGTTTTTGGTCATGTTAAGGAAGAGTGTCCTAAGACTATAGACGTGGGTGTGGCGAAAAACTTAAAGAAGCCTAGTCAAGCTCCTAGAGGTGTTCCGGTTGGTCCGAATGTGGGATTTAAACCACCTAAACAAGTTTATAGAGCTGTTTCTAAAAAGCCTAATGCCAACACTAGCGGAAATAAAAAGAAAGACGTGGAGCCTAAAAAAGAGGTTAGTAATTCAAACTCATTTGATGTGCTTAATTCGGTTGAAAATGATATGGATTTGGGTTCCAATTGGGGGACTTCAAATTTGGCTAGCAAAGACGCCAATCCTAGTAGATCCTCATTTTGAAATGTGGAAGCTAGTAGTATAAGTATTACTCCTATTGTTGATAAAATTGATAAGTATGAAAATTTATTATTGATGGGAAAGTTTCTCTTGTGGATGATGAGGGTAAACCTCTGAAAAAGGTTGATTACCCGGTTGATCATGATAATGAGAATGAAATTGCATCAGTTGATAATAATATGACATGTTTTCTAGCTTCAGAGAGGGTTGGGTTTGATACTAATAGTTTGCTGGAACAATGAAGGGATACTTATGAGAATGCTGATTACGACTATGACCCATACGATGATGATATGTATGAAGGCAGGTAAATTCCTGACAAAAATCAGTCTATACGTGATCACTTGGATACCACAGTTTGAGGTCGCAAAAGAAATAGTTTACTCAAAATTATTGATTCATTTGTAGTCTAGTCACTTTGTGTACATTCTTTTAAGGAATTAGTTTGCCTATGTAACGGGCGTAGATGTGGGATTTACCCTCATCCATTGTACTTAATTGTTTATTGGAGTAATAAAATTTACTGAGGAAACTCTTTACTAAAAAAATAGAGAACATGTTATTGGAGCTAACAAATGATAATATCTTAATTTAAGATGCTTAATGAGTTTTTGATTAGAAAATACCAACATTACGGCAAAAGTGGTAGAGGCAAACTAGCATGATTTATCTAGTTGTTTACTTTGACCAAAATTAAGGAGGAATGTGAATGCCTAATTTTTAAGTTAGTGGATAGTATTGATGGATAGTCCCTCATCTACATAGTATAGCTTTTGAAACCTAAGTACATTGCTACTAGTAGGATTTCAAATAGAGTAGGAAAATACATAGATTGCTATTTGTTTTCACTGGTTATGTAACACTTGCAGTGTTGTTAAATCCAGTGAGAGAATTGCGATTTATTACTGAATAAGACATTCGTGTAATGCTGTCTAATTCAATGGGAGCTACAAGCTTTATTATCTTTTTAGTAACCTATATTATTTCTAGCTTGTCTTGAGATAATACATTATTTTTCAACTATAAACACTCATGGTTTTAAGGATAGTCATGCACTATTCCTTACTAAAAATGTGGTTTTATATCTACTAGTAATGCTAATATCTGTGACACTACATATTGTTCACATAAACAAATGAACGTCGTGTTGTTTGACAGCGTATATGATGTTGTGTCATGCACAAATGGGAGAGATCTTTATTGTGTGCAAGGTACAACACATAACAATATGATTAAAGGTTCTCTTGATCATAAGGTAAGAAACTAATATTCTACTAGGACTTATTGCCCTATTTAGAACATATGTCAAGATATGAATTAAAGACTACTTCAAGTAATATGTTTATGTGCTCTTGGAATGTCACAAATAATGAAGTAATCTCGATTAACTTGAAATTACCATTGAAATCAAAAGTAGGTGTTCATAATTACTCTAGCTATGTTTCTTGTAAAGTTATAAACATGAAGTCCTTTAATTATTGAAAGACTCAAAACATAAAGTAAGTTATGTCTTTTTATTAGGACATGAACACGAAGTCCTTGAATTGTTCAAAGGCTAAATAATATATAGTTAACATGTTATATCTTTTTGAAAAAATATGTACATAGAGTTCTTGAACTAGTTAAAGATGTATACATTAAAGCATGCAATAGGTTTTTAAATGCTACATATTCAATTTGGTCTGACACAATTGATAAGTATGTATCCTAAAGAGTATTAAGTTATTTAAGAGATATCCTAAAGAGTATTAAGTTATTTAAGAGATTGTGGTAAAGTCTCACAATCAAATTACTCATAGAATACCACAGATTTATGATATGTTTAGAATGTTAGATTAAATTCTTTTGGAATCATTTAGATTAGATAACTTAAATATTTTACCTTCAAATCTGTTAAGGTTTAAAATTGAGTATGTCTTGTATATACTCAATAAAACTCAAACCTAGAAAGTTAATAAGACACCATCATGATTATGGAATGTGATGACTCTTAGTAAGTCTTAAAATTGAAGTTTTAAATTTGTTAAAATTCTTATGAGGAATGCTTTAACAAACTAAACTCAAAAACTATCGATGTATCTTGTAATTTCCCAAAAAGAGAACAAATTATTGTTACTCTACATGCTAAGTATTTATAGAGTAGTCTCTACTTACAAAAAGCAAGCGGGGGCATTTTTAGATCTTGGAGAGATATAAATACAAAATACATTACACTAGTAAATATCATACCGATGCTTTACATGTAAATGTTAATCCTCATTATATAATTCTCGCTCATAGATCCGCAAGGATACCTCATACACTTAATTAATATATGTTATATCAATGCTGAGGAATATGAGTCACATGATCATGGTGAACCTGTTGACCATAGAGATGCATTATCGAATCTTAGATTTAGTAAATGACTTAGACTCTGAATGCTAGGATGATGTCCCCAAAGATAATCAATTTTGAAACTTGATTGATCTTTAACCAAACGGTTAGACTGTGAAGTTCAAATGAGTTACTTCAAAGAGTAGAAAATCCAAGTGGATTGTTTCTTTGTGTCGAACTTATAAGGACAATGTTGTACACATATTTAATGCACGAATTATGACAAGATTTTAATCATACTCAAGCAATTGATTGTGATTAAATATTATTTCTATGCACATTAATTATACAAAGATGGTTGATTGTCATACTAGTGTTCATATAGATGAAATATGACAATGGAATTTAAAAAATCTTTCTTGGATGATTACTATTGCGACGACGGTGAATAATCAAAGGAGTTTATGAATTCGTATATTCTTTATGATGTGTACAAATGGGAAGAATCCAAGTATGGATCATTGCAAGCATCTAAGAGAATAATCTTAAGTTTATTGTTAAATAAATCACTTGCTTGATTTAAATTCAATTATAATTTAAATAACTTCTACGTATTCCTAAAAGCTAGTGAGAGTATTATGTTTAGTTTTCTTTCACTTGAAAGATTTAGGAAACAAAACATACAACCTTAAAATATATGTTTATTGTTATAACCATATGTGGTATATAAGTCTAACACAACATGATATACCATTTAGAAAATCTCAATGGATATATATATTTTGATAAGATATAACATGAAGGAAATCTTAATTCAGACTAAAAGATTCATTATGTACATCATATTGTGTAGAGGAATAATTGTATCATGCATGAATGCAAGATGATTTGACAACATTGGTATTTAATCAAAAGTTAATAGATAATCATTGAATTGAATATTTTAATGGAATATGTTTGGATTTGAGAATTGATTCCTAAATTATGGATCTGTCCCTAGTAATAAAAAATCTAAAGATATATATTGCAACAATTTATTGTGCAATTAGAATAAACCAATGAACTTAGAGTTCATGAGGTGCCAAACATTATTAATAAAGTGTTCATTGTTTACGGACTTTAGATAAAAATATGGTGTTGTTTGTATACATTGATGCTAGGTTAATTGAGATGACACTCAATACAAGTCACGGTAGGATTTCATCTTTGATGATGACCATGTGGACTAGTTGTGCTAAACTGAGAGCATAGTTGCATTATACATTAACGAATAAGAATGCTTACATTTTTAGAAGCTGTGAAATATGATTGTCTCCAATAGGTGTTAATGATGTCACACACCTTATGGAAGACAATGTGTCAATATTAAGATATTTGTATGTACACGAACAAGCAATCGTCATAGATATTCAAGAACCTTGCTAGTTGGATTTAATGAAATATGTGCCTTGTCAACAAGTACGATCTTCGTTTCTTGAGGCATGATTCGTCAACTAGAATTGTCATGCATTTGACCTATTTGGTATTTAGATAAGGGATAGTATGACAATTTTTATTTAATGATAATGATACTTGGTATGTAGTTATATTTAATATAAATTGTGTCCTATATTTGCATGTTTAATCGGTGAATAATGTTTATTATTCTAAATTAGTCCATTGTCGATCAACTATATGGGAATATTGTTGAACTAAGACAATCTGAGTGGTTGGTGATATTTTTAGATATTAAATGATGTGTCCGTCAAACTCACATGACATTCATAAGATGCATATCGGACATCCCCAACTAACAAGATTATCACTTTATGGATTGACGTCATTAAATGAATATTGTAAGTGATTTCATTTACTAAATTCTTAGTCTTGAGATGCAAGTAGGTCTTGCATATGTGGATAATCCTTCTTGTTATATTTCAAGCTATCTTGAATAAGGTAGATAATAAGGACTATTTTCAGAAGTAATCGTGAAGCATATGACTTAACACTTGTAGTCAATATAGAATTTATTCCTTCAACAGTTAAAGAATGATGCCACTGGGCCCCTCGTAGGATTAATCAGATGTATGTGTGGCCGCACCCAAAGCTCATGTAGAAATGTCTCAATGACTTTTGGTAATCTTGGTTAATTACATATACGAGAAATAAAATCGTTAAATAATGGAATGACTTAGATCAATATTCATTTTTAACATGGTGTCTGAAACAAAGGGATAGTAAATACTTAAATCATTTAACTGTGACTTTACGAAACTACACTCACGTATTCCTAAGAATATTGACGTGTTGTTAGACGATTACCAATGCTATTATATTATTTGAGACGTATCCAAGTGTGAGCTATTGCAATATGTACATATATCAAATAATATATCCGTATACACAGATGATACGTTTATTAATATAATTAATATATTTATAGTAAATATTAATTATATTAATATGTTTCACGAAATATTTAAAACGGTCTTTAATTATAATGTTAGACGTTATAACTAGTTAATAGATATTAACAAGTGAGAGACTTGATAGTACGAAAACTAAAACCCGTAAAGTTTTGGTTAACACCGGTTGAACAAGAAAAGAAGGAAGGGTATGAGTGTCGTTTGTTGCAAATTTGAAGAGGTGTTGTGTTATGACTTAAAGACCAAGTCATTAGATTATATAATGACATCTTGAAATCATTATTTAATGCGCCTAAAACACACACGAACAAAAACTCATATCCCTAAATCTATATGCATGAAGCTGACGCATGCATGTAATCAATTTTATATGCATGCACTATATGTATGAGTAGTCATACGTAGCAAATAAAACCATGCATGCAATAAACCTTTTTCCATAATAGTTTTGTTGGAAATATGATGGTAAAAGAGTAATTTTGGTTTTGTATCGAATCAGTAGCTTCATGTGTGCTTAATAAAAAATGCTTATTTACCCCTTAGCGCCATGGGCTTTTTCCCTATAGCTTTTATAAGTAGGTAAGAAAAAGCAAGGTGGTAGAATGAATTATGGATCCATCGATATATGTATATATTCAATGCAATTGGAATGGCCGAATGAGATTATTGTTAATCCGCTATTACCACAAAGCATATTCTTTTGATAAAACCCTAATATCATTCCTTGAGGATCGTCTAAATATGGTTTCTTTGCCATCATCACTTTGAAACATCTATTCTAATTGACTTTCAGTTTTAACATGCTTGGCCCGACATTAAACTTATATCTGACATTGAATCTTTTTATGTTGGTGCAGTTTGAAACTCATTATGTGTTTGAAAGCATTTTGGTGATGAATTCAGACTTGTATGATACCAAATACAAAGACTGTTGGACCAATAATGTTATAAACGCAAAGTTAGGGTACTTAGTATGTATTATGTTATAGTTAAGTTAGTTATAGTTAGTTATTGGCAGTTATTATGAAAGGACACATCTGTTGGTTTGATTGAACCATCACAACCTTTCACTTATGCCTTTTCGGTATGTATATATATGGTCAAGTGTCTGTAAGATTAACATCAAGAAAGAATTGCAAGTATCAATCAATAGAAAGTATATTCATATATTACCTGTGTTTTTGTTAAATCAAAAGCAAGTTTTCAATCAACATTTGGTATCAGAGCAAGAACGATTCCGGGAATCAATTAAGTAAGGAAGAAAGAAGGAAGAAGATACCTGTTCGTTGAAGAGATTGGAATACACACGGTTTATTGTAACCGAACTGAAGCAGTAACACACCTGTTTTTGAAGAATCAAGACTTGCACCCTTAATCGAATCATCAATTGATTCAAGTTATCCACAGAGGCCCAAAATTCTTAGACGGTTTCAAAGATCCCCAAATTTGCGAAACCCTAATTTCGCACAACAATCAAAGGGAATCCAGTGGCTCAAGAAGAACACAAACCGTAGAAGATAAAGACGGTTAAACCGACCATTTAATCGGCGGTTAACCACCAGAAGAAGAAGAAGAAGGATCGGTCTCAAGAAGAGACGCGTCTCCCTCCAAAAGAAAAAGAGGCGCAACAGTTATAGCATCACCAGGACCCAAAACAAAAGACATCGGGTTATTAACCCAACAGGTCCCAAAAAAACATTTAACACCCTCCACTTTATTTTTTTTGATATAATATATATTAGTAATGATATATATTGTATAGATTTTTTTAGAAAAGTTACTCCCTTTAGTTTTTAAGTTAGTATCTTTTCAAGGCCCGTAGATAAATATAGTAACCTAGTGTTTACACTGCTTATTATATTAAAGGATAATTTAAGGAGTAATTAATCTTACATTTTAGACTGAAAAATACAAAATAGCAAGTTCCGAGCCCTTTTCTTAGGCTCAAATAGCAAGTAGAACCCTTGATTCAAACCAGCAAGAAAGTAGAATCATTAGGGTTTAATATCAGCAAGAAAGGATCAATTATTTTGATCAAAGCAAGAAAGAGCCAGATTAGCAAGTGGGTCTGGAAAACACAATATTGATTAGCAAGTTGGTCAATATTAAGCAAGTTTAGCAAGAAAACCTGGTTAGCAAGTTGGCCAGTAATTAGTAAGAGTTTTGATCTTTTGATCAAACACAAGAGCAAGAAAACCAGAAACCATCTCGGTTCTGATTATAAGAAGTAAGCAAGTTAAAAGCAAGCAAGCAAGCATGGTAGAAGGTGACAAGCATGATAACACATCAAGCAGTGCATCAGTTCGAGAACAAGGAAATGTTTCACTACAATGTCCAAAATTGACCGAAACAAACTACACTACGTGGGCATTGTTGATGGAGACAATATTGAAGGCATATGGTATTTGGGAAACGATAGTTGCAAAAGAAGGAGAAGCAACAAATGAGAAGAAGGAAAACACATCAAAGGCAATGATCTTCCAAACATTGCCACAAGATGTTTTAATGTAAGTTGCACAATACTCGACTGCAAAGGAATTATGGGACTCGATCAAAGTCAAATATTTGGGAGCCGATCTTGTTCAAAAAGCACGACTACAAACCTTGAGGAGTGAGCTAGAGACGCTAAGGATGAAACCAAACGAAAAAGTAAGTGACTATGGAGGAAAGTTAAGTACTATAATGACCAAGTTTAAAGGACTTGGTGAAACTTTGGAAGATAAGGTGCTAGTAAGGAAACTACTTAACTCTGTTCCTAAGAAGTTTTTACCGATCGTGGCAACTATTGAACAATATCAAGATCTAGACATAATGTCGTTTGAAGAAGCCATTGGAAGATTAACAGCCTTTGAAGAACGAATCAAAAGTCAAGACAACCTAGAGGCAAATGATCAAGACAAGCTTCTGATGGCAAGTTCAAACAATTAAAGTCATGGTAAAGGGCGAGGTAAAAATTTCAACAAAGAAGCCAAGGAAAGCATGAAATGGAAGAATAGTCCAAATGCACGTGGGACAAGTACGAATCAAGGAACTAAAGACAAGAGCACTTTTAGATGTTATGAATGTGGTGACTTCGGCCACTTTGCGAGGGAATGTACGAAGTAGAAATACAATAAAGACAAGCAAGAAGAGTCTCATCACATTTATGAAACTGACAATGAACCCACATTGCTGTGAAGTCAAGTGAAGAAGACTCGATTGCCGTCTATAACATTAGGGGGGTGAATGTTGGATCAATAATGTTATAAACGCAAAGTTAGGGTACTTAGTATGTATTATGTTATAGTTAAGTTAGTTATAGTTAGTTATTGGCAGTTATTATGAAAGGACACATATGTTGGTTTGATTGAACCATCACAGCCTTTCACTTATGCCTTTTTGGTATGTATATATATGGTCAAGTGTCTGTAATATTAACATCAAGAAAGAATTGCATGTATCAATCAATAGAAAGTATATTCATATATTACCTGTGTTTTTGTTAAATCAAAAGCAAGTTTTCAATCAACAAATTCTAAATAATATATACTACTGTATATCAGATTGCATTGTGAACAACAACTTGTTCTAAAACACGCTAAGTATGCAAAATTACCAAAATGATTGTAGATTATGAAACACATAACGTAAGCCTTTATTTGAACACTTTACCTTGCGCTAATTTTGAACTCTAAAGACGGTTATATGAATATATAAATCAATTATTTTATACCCACATGCCTAAAACTAATCACATGTGATTTGAAAACCTAATCAGATATAACATTTGTTAAAACAGATACCCAAACACCCATTAAAAAACATATATCATGATACATGTTGATATGTTTCAAAAGCTTTAAATTTATGAGACTAAAAATACCGATTTATTAGACATAAACTCACAGGTAAAAGTATAACCCACGTATGTAGTATAATCTTTTTAGATAAGACCAGGTCGTTCACGTGATTGGTAATTCCAAGTAAAGTCGGGACGTTTTACGAAAAGTTATCTTATAGACTGTCACGATCTAAAGATAAAGGTGAATTTCAAGATATAAAAACAATGTTTATTTGGGAGACAAGAGTAGATAAGAACAAACTTGGGAAGATAACGAATTCATAAATTTTAGCATAATCGATTGAAGAAACGGGTAGTTTACTTAAAAGATTGACTATTTCTCATAATGAAAAATCCTTTCGGCCTTCACTTTTAATTATAAAAAATGCTTTAAGTTCGATTCGGGTTTTAAAAATAATAAATATAAACTTGCTCAACCAAGTTCGTTAGACATGAGGTTGAGCGTTAAACCTTTTTAGTCTTGGGTTAATGATCATTTAACTAGCCAATCCTCATAAGGCTAAGATCGAGTTGTTCATATACAAACAATTAGAAACCAAGCATGAAGTCAGAGTCTTTCGACCTATATCCGGACTAAGTGGTGATCAAATGATGATTAAAGATCCAACTATAAGAACATCAAGTTCATATTTGTTAATTCCAAAAATCATTAATTTATCTAAGTTTGATCCACAATACCCTCATGATTCCCAAACAAACATGATAGACTACTCCATAATCATGAAAACAAAACACATAACAAGCACAATAGATTCAAAAAACATTGTATTCAAAACGAAAAACGTGTTTATACCGATTCCACAAGCAATTTATATGGTTTCCTTACAAGAACTATCTTTGAATAAAACAGTAGTAACCCAAAATTTCAACTAATAGCAATTCTTCCACAACCTTCTTTGGCCTGAATTCCAACTTCTTATATGATTATAACCTGGAAATGATGAAGATCCTAGGGACACTTCAACCTTTCCCACAACTTCCTTCTAACTCAAAAATGATTCTCAAGATGAGAAACAAGATGTTTGAGATGAGAATGAGATTATTTTAGCCTCCAATTCGTGCTCCTTTTATAGCTGAGGTAAGAGTATCAGTTGATGGGAATGGGTGAGTGAAAGGTTTCATAATCATTGCAATTATAATGATTTTAGAGTAACTGCAGGTCGAAGTGCGCCGCACTGAGTAATTTGTGCGCCACACTTGGCTTGGGAATTAAATTGCATTAACCCGCTTTGAAGTACGCCGCACTTGATGGAAGTGCACCGCACTTTTGGCTTTTTTTGTTAAATCTTCTCTTCTAGATCATTCTCTTGACGACCGTTAGTATATTTTACGGAATATCTTTGCGCTTTTAGTCCTTTCCGTCATTCTCGGTCCTGAAACAATTATTACACCAACAAGCAACCAAACGTGCAATATTTCATGCGTTAACATATATATTTCACACATTTTTGAGAGATATTTTATGTCGTGCATTATCAAATCCCCCCATACTTAGCTTATTGCTTGCCCTCAAGCAATCAAAGCGAAAGTATTTCGTTTTAATAAAACAAATTAATGATCACAAGCATAGATAACATGACAAAGCAACTCACGAATTTTTATAGATCGGTTTATTTTCACACTCGCCCAGTTTAGTGTTATGGATAGTATACGGAAGTCACTCATTCGCTCAGTCATGAATGTTCAAATTACCATAGGTTTGTACAAGAAACTAAACTTCACCGACATGGTGTAAGCACCAAACATAAACATCAAAAGAGGTAATTTATTTAGTTATATTATTATTTTTATGTTTGTTGAAAAACGTTTATAATAAAATTATAATCCACCTTATCCATAAATGTAAAAAACATTTCCTTTACTTTATCACTTTCTTTTCTCTCTTTTTGTTCCCCTTTTTTTTAGAACTTTGGCTTATTTTGCCTTATTTCATTTTTACTTGGGGGAAACTTGCTTTCCCCCATACTTAGGATAAGCACACTACTTCAAACGAACTTAGAAGTTTTCAACCTTCGCCCTTAATTATAATAGCGATACCAACATTTACGCGCTTCAATTCGTACAGATAAATTTCAGATAATTTTAATTAAAAAACTTTTTGAAAAAAATTATTGTATACTTATATTTATATTTTTATCACCTCTTAATTAGTAAAATGTTTATAACATGCGAACGTGTTCCTACTGCGGTCTCGTAAAGATTTCAAGAACAAGTTCTAGAATTAACAAATCACTAGCACACTCATATAATTTTAAATCGACACCAATGCTCCAGTTTAACCCATTCACTTTTCTGGAATCTATATGTTCTAATTTCGTCCTTTGACTTGTTTACTTTTTTCATTTCTATTAGAACAAGTTACCGTGTTGACGGTGGTGAATCTATGCTTATCTTGGTTATCGATCTTTTATTGCTTATGCTAATCCTTTTTAGAGGATTTTATCTATGTTGATCATGATTCATGAGGTTTGCCCTGTAAATAGCTTGAAATGTCTGATAATGAGTCCCGACACGTCCATTAATGTTCGTATCAAATCTAAGGCAATCTAACCTTTTTACCTATGGTGTAAATAATCAAAGTTTATGTAAATAAGTTTTTACTTTCAATAAAAATATGAGAAACTTTCGAGTCACGTTTTAAACCTAAATATGATCGTTAGAGAACCCGACACAAGACAAAACACAACTAGGGAACCCCCTAGGATTCTATCGCAGTTCGAGCCCCACAAGGGAACCACAAAGCTAGTTTTTAGCACCTTGGTCCCTTGGTGGTACATGCTCTTGTCTTATACATTTTGTTTTCATCCCATTTCAAACACACACTTCACAATTTCACACATACTTTCTCCTCTCTTCTCCCTTTACTCGTCTGAAATCTAACATACACAAGCAAATCATTTTTTTTTGATCAAGAACATGATGGTTTAAAACATTTTGGGTTGATTCTAGTAGACGGGGTATCATTAAAACAATGTTCGGGTTGTCGGTTTCGCATTCATCTCAATTTCAAAACCCTCTTTGTAAGTTATCTTTTCTACAAATATTCTTGTACTTTTAGGGTTCTTATGCTGCATAGATGAAAGTTCTACGATGCATTTTCTAGAAATCGTAAGCTTAAAATTTTCGAATAAAAAATAATGGGTGGTTCGTTTGGTTCGAACACGAGACAAAGGAACAAGGGTTTATCATTTATATGTCATGGTTGTGATGGTTGAAAAATATTAATATTCTATGTAGCTTAATTGTTTTCTAGCTTAAAAATAAGCTTGTACGACTTATTTGAGTGCTTATTTGGTTTCGGTTATAAAAGAATCAAAGGAAAACTGGTTTTGGTTATTTACTACTTTTATAATAGTTTTTATAGCTTATTTGGAGAACTGAAAGATACTAGTAGCTTATTTGCTTATTTGAAAAGCTATGTCTATGGTTTTTGGGCTTATTTAACCCGCAGCCCAAAAGAGGACAATAAGCCACGGCTTATTGTTGGTCTTTTGAGGTCACAACTTATTTTATGGTATTTTGGTATGGCTTATTTTGACACAAAAGTGCTTATACGCTTACCTATTGATCTAATGATGGACTTATTAAACTTTTGGATATACTCGTTGGGCTTATATATAGCCGCAGCCCAACAATAGGCCCAATAAGCTTCGGCTTATTTGCGTGGCTCTTTGTTCAGCCTATTTTTAACGTTATTGTAATATTTATTTTGGACAAGAAATGACGGTTGGAGAAAATTAATAGCTAGTTGCGGTTATTGGGCCGTAAAGCCTAATAAGGACCCAAAAAGGGCCACGACTCATAGCTTATTTGGTTATACGACTTATTTCGTCAACAAACTATTTTCCTTATTGGATTTTTAGTGATTCTAGCTTAATAACGTTTGAATAAACCCTTGAATGGTATATTTTGATAATACATCACGTGAATGTGAATTTCGGCATTTTGTCAAAAAGTTTGTCGGTTTGAGGAAGTGGTTGAATTTGAGGTTTTAAAAACCTTGGGAAAAGTTGTATAAACGAACGACTCATGCCAAAATTTCATAAAAATTCCTATACTTAGATTATTTACTCAAAAACTTACTTTTGCGACAAAATAATAAAATACTATTATTTTAATAAGTCGACTAAAAGACGAAAAGTATATTTTATACTTATGAAATATGAAACTTCTCCAAGTCGTTTTGTATAAATAAACGTTTCATTTCTTATAATCTAGACAAACAATCATGGTAACTAAGGTTACCGAATGGATTTACAGAAACATATTTTTTAAATACCTATTATCTAAGTCTTCTTATTTTACTTGTCTATTTTCTTTAAATAGTATAAGTATATTATACTAAGGTATAAACTAGAGCATATGATCTTCGAAACTAAACCGACAACCATCACACCACTAATAACGTTAAGGGTGACCGTACAACGCACATTTGACCTCTATGCATCAACCTTAAACGCACCTTTGGAAACGTATGTCTAAAAT
>BQNB010131367.1:0-18794 GCA_026074375.1 Tanacetum coccineum
ACCTTCTCACCACAAATGATAACGGTATCGTGTTTGACAAGCCAATTCATACCAATTATAACGTCGAACGTACCAAGCTCAATCGGCATGAGATCGATTTCAAAAAGATGGTTCACTAAATTCAAAGTGTAGCCTTTTAAAATAGTGTTTATACTAACTATCCTTCCATCGGCTAATTCTACCTCGTAACTAGTATCTATTTTGACCGAATCGATATCAAGCATGGAACTAAATCTAGTGTCCACAAAACTCCTATCGGAACCTGAATCAAATAAAACAGAAGCATAGCGGTTATTGAGTAGAAACATACCTGTAACCACATTCGAACCTTGCGGCTCCGCATCCTTAATCGCATAAGCTCGGCCACAAGCTTCTCCAACTTCCTTTTGCTTGACCTTCTTTGGACATCGGTTCCTCGTATGACCTTTCTCACCACAATCATAACAAGTCTAAATGGGCTGAGCGTTTGCACTAGTAGCGACATTCTTTTCCTTGCGGTACCTCGCTTTGTGGCCAATCTTTCCACACTTATGGCACTAGATCGTACATTGACCAACATGACGAGTAAAACAACGTTCACACACAGGAAGTGATCCAGAAGACACCTTTCCCTCATTCAGAGCAGTAGTCATAGCTCGCATGTTCCCTTGGTTTTTGTTATTCTGCGAAGATTAGCGTGAGTTATCCTTATGGTTGATCCTACCACTACTGTTCCCATTTTGAAAGTTCTCCCACTTTCACTTATTTCCTTCAAGAATCATTTCATTCCTAGCTTGAAACTTTTGTTTCATCAACTTATGTGCCATACGCACAGCTTCATTCAAATTGGTAGGCTTAGAAGAAGTAACTTCATCCTTGATGTTATCAGACAATCCTCGGATGTAAGCATCAACAACTCGTTTTCCATTCTTTAAAGTTCTTCCGCAGGGCAAAACTCCGTTGTCATCAATTTCTTCATCTCAGTCCACCCTATTTGGTTAGCAACATCTAGTCCTAAAATTGAAACTTTAGAGTTCCACCAAGTCAGTGCAGGTCCTCGTAGTGTGGCAACAACAAACTTTACTTTCTTATCTTCCGCACACTCGCTTACCACAAAAGTCATTTCCGTTTTCTCAAACCATCTCCTAAGCTCAATAGCTCCTTCGGTACCATGGAAATTATCAGGGTTACACATCATGAATCCAGCAAAAGTGCATTCTTAAACAACATGTGTAGTAACTTGACCCCGAGCTTGTCCAGATCCACTAGCATTATTCCCATCATTCGCATGTCTTGCTCGCTCAACAGCGATAGTGGCATCGACACTTTCTTTGATCATTTGCCGAACGACAGCTTGAGTCAAAGGTGCAGACTTTGGAGGCATGATTATGTCACATCACACAGAAAACAACTTGATAAGCATTCATAACATGATATACTCATAACATGGTACAAAGACAAATCAATCATAACCACAGTCACACAACATCAAGTAGTAATCAAAAGATAGTCATTCATTATTCATCACGGAAGAGTTAATACATAGTTGCATTATGTCACAAAATGATACAAATCGTTACAACCAATAACATCAAGTCTACTAACTGAGGATTCAGTTTAGTGATTACACAATAAAGATACTACTAATGAAACTAAACTACTAAGAGTCACGAGGGGATCCTCGCGGCTTAAATGATGGACTCTACTCATCTTCAACCAGAACATCAATAGCCTCATTCGGTCTTTCTTCAAACATAACTCCCTTACGAATCATCTCTCGATATAACTCATGAGCTTGAATTCTAGTCCAATAAAGATCTCTCTCGACCCGTTCTTTTTGCATACGAAGAAGTGTGTTGCTAAACCTTGCTTCTTCCAGTTCCTTCTTCAACTTCTTACACTCAGCTCTTTCTTCAGCATTACCAAGCTTTGTAACCATATTCTCCATTGCAGCCGTTCCTTCTTCCATACTAGATTGCACTTCATTACCCAAATCCAAAATCAGCTTACCATAACACTCGTCCTTTGCCTTCCCTTTCTTTTTGACCAATGCATGGGCCATCTCGCGACCACACAGTCATCTTGAAAGAGAAGTCATCTGACCAAAAAGAGAGTTAATGTCCCTCCTCATGAGACCATGTAACAGACCATCACTGTCCTCTCTGTGGAAGCTGGCAGTAGACGACTCACCTACCTTATGGACACTAGCAGGAACAGTCTCATCCTCGGGCTCAACCGTGTCCTCAACCTCAATCACATCCTCATGCTGTGAATCAGAAGCAGGTGGCGGAGGTTTAAGAGGATCCGCCTCTTCATAAGGAAACGTCAACTCCGGCTCATTCTCATCTTCTTCGCCAATGTCTAATTCCAAATCATCTACTTCTTGAGGTTCTTCTTCTTCCTCAAATTCTTCCTCTTCCGGGTCCTCATCTTCATCCACTAAGACAGGCTCAGGAATAACAGGAACAACATCGGGTTGATTCGGCTCAACTACGGGTAAATCATCCACATGATCGGGAGGAATTTCGTTTGCCATGATAATCTAGAAAATATCATATAATACTTATTCAATAGTGTTCCAATAAGAATACTATTATCCAAAATAATAGTTCGCATAAATGCGCAACCAACAAAAATTTACAATTTGAGGCATTCTCGTTCAATATATATCTCAAATATACTTCCAAACATATATAATAATAATTATTATATAATCACATAACAATCTATGCATACAACACATGCATAAATATATCAATACATAACAATTTATGCATACAACACATGCATAAACATTCCTTCTCTTTCTATATGTAACCAATGGCAACGAGGAGTCTTGGCGTGCGTGTAGAAGCGTTATAGTTTAGGTTTTCAAAAAAACTCGACCTAGTTCTCTATAACCTTAGGCTCTAATAGCACTCTGTAACACCCCCATTTTTAGATTGCGCATCGGAAATTACAATGGGTGTTACTAAATACCATAATACACCACGATAATAGAAAACGACCCAAATGAGACGTTTTACAAACATGTGTTCCATTATTTATTCAGAAAAATGCGTTTAGGTCCCCCCCAGGAATCGTAACCACAACCATTACCACATTTGAAAGACAATTGTTTCAAATTAAAGACATTGTTTTAAAACACATTAAGACATTGTTTTTGAAAGACAAGGAACACACAAGTAGTCTTTCACCAAATCATCACACGCACGACACCTCCACGCTATCATTGCCTTCATCCTTGGTTACCTAGGATAAAACATGTTTAAAACGTCAACAAAATTGTTGAGTAAAATTCATAGAGTTTAAAATAATCAATAAGTAATAATCTTTGAACACGTAATTAGTTCTCAGGAAAACGTTGCAACGAATACAATGTATAACATCTCTTTTCTTTCACGTAATAAGCTCGTGACACCAAACGTTAACAATACATATATCCTTTCATATGTCAATTTGCCCTAGAACAAGGTATTATTGTCATATACCTACTACTTCTAAATACAAAACGTCTGTTTGACAGGGTGTTCACAAGGATTCAGACCCCGGACGGGGTTGTCAAACCTAATAGATCTATTTAATGCATTAGCGTTCACCTCGCAAGGTAATTAATGGTTCATGAAATAAGGGACTTCGACAATAGCTACTTATGCAGAAACATTCTCATAATCGGGTCCAGCATACCATAAAATCATATGTGTTTGATTTATAAAACAAAAATGTATCCCCCTCGCGGGTTTATAAAACAATCAAAAGATTTAAAAGCGAGGCTATAAACTCACCTTAATCAAAAGTATCCAATCAAACGACTCAATACGAGCAAACAACCTTCACGCCTCAACCGCAACCTATATATAATACATATAGCGGTACGTGACTACGAGAACATATACCATATAATCATAACTAATATATATATAATTATATACTAAAATCTTCAAGTGCGACGCAAAACATTTTACTTTGACGCACCCACAAATGTACAACAATTACAGTTGCATTACGCTTAGTTTACCATAAAGTTTTTATTTTTTTAGAAAGTTGTCGAAAGTAATGATAATATAATTCGAACTCATATTTCGTTATTACTTAACTAACATTATGAACTTTTTTCTTATAAAAGACGATATTCAAAAATACATGCAATTTTGACTTTCAAATGTCAAACTTCGTAATTGACTTTTACACCAAAATTTACCAAATCTTAATTTGGTCGTAAAACGTTTGTTATTAAGAGTTACGCGACGAGCCACCTAGCGAAACGTAGCTAAAGGAGAATTCTATCACTTTTCATTATCAAAAAAAACTTTCAAAAATTTTCTCGACTCGCTACGAGGCGGTCAAACTTAGTCAATGCAAAACCCTTTTAGATGACATTTTTGACTTAAACTAACTATCAAAATACGTGTTAGGAATTCACTTTACGTGACGACATTTACAGAATTACCATTTTTTACCATATCACCACACACAGGGACTAGTATAGTCAACATAGGATTCTTATGTAATGTGTGGTGGTATAAATACCCCTCTATGGCTTCCATAGAAGGGTTGAGTCATTTGTATCTTCCATTTTATACATCTTATTTTATATTTTAACTTTCTCTCGCTACTCTTTATCATTAAAATGGCTATCATGTGGTTTGACTCACCAAGACCACCGGATCATAGTTTTCGTGAATCCTACAATTGGTATCAGAGCAAAACACATCTCTCATGAAACATCTGTTGCTCGCTCTCCACAGCAAAACGGTGTTGTTGAAAGACGAAATCGTACGCTAATTGAAGCAGCCCGCACTATGTTAATTTATGCAAAAGCGACTTATTTCTATGGCCATAGCGGGTTGCTACAGTCTGTTATACCCAAAATCGTTCCATGATACGCCGTCAACACGGTAATTTAAAAACCTTACGGAGCTTCTGCACAATTCAAAACCTTCTGACCTATCGTATCTTCAATGTGTTTGGGTGGCATTGCTACCCAACGAATGATAGCGAGAACTTGGGCAAGTTACAACCGAAGGCCGATATAGGTATTTTCATTGGCTATGCACCCACGAAGAAAGCATTCCAGATTTACAACAGACGTACCAGACGAATAATTAAAACCATTCACGTTGACTTTGATGAGCTGACTGCAATGGCTTCTGAACACAGCAGTTCAGGACCCGCACTTCATGAATTTCTCAATCGGTTCAGGCCTTGTACAAACCTCATTCCTCTCAAACACGTTTGTATCATCCTTCGCGATGAGTGGGATATGCGTTTCAAAACCATTGTTCGATGAATTTCTCAATCCTTCACCTAGTGTTGATCATCCAGCTCCTGAAGTCGTTGCTCCAAGTAATGAAGTAATTGCTCCAGTTCTTGCTGACTCAACTGGTTCACCTTCATCAACTACAGTTGACCAAGATGCACCATCTCCAAGTAATTCTCAAACAACACCCGAAACCGAACCTCCCATCATTCCAAACGATGTTGAAGAAGATAATCATGATATTGAAGTTGCACATATGGGTAATGATCCGTACTTTGGTGTTCTAATTCTAGAAATCCCTTCTGATCAATCTTCATCATCAGATTCTATTCATACAATTGTGCACCCTGATCACCAAATTTCTGAACACAATAGCAAATGGACTAAGGATCATCCACTTGAAAACATAATCGGTGAACTCGCTAGACCAGTTTCCACTCGGCTACAATTACATGAGCAAGCTCTTTTCTGTTACTATGATGCTTTCCTCACTGCTGTTGAACCCAAGACGTATAAGTTGTTTGGACTCAAAGCTGTTGGATTGAAGCAATTGCAAGAGACTTAATGAGTTCGAACGACTTGAAGTATGGGAGCTCGTACCCCGACCAGACAAAGTTATGGTGATTACTTTGAAGTGGATCTACAAAGTGAAACTAGACGAACTGGGAGGAATTTTGAAGAACAAAGCTCGATTAGTAGCCCGTGGTTACCGTCAAGAGGAGGGAATCGATTTTGAAGAGTCTTTTGCTCCGGTTGCAAGATTAGAGGCTATAAGGATTTTTCTCGCGTTTGCTGCTCATATGAACATGGTCGTCTACCAAATGGATGTGAAGACTGAGTTTCTTGATGGTAATCTACGGGAAGAGGTTTATGTTATCCAACCGGATGGGTTCATGGATAAAGATAACCCCAATCACGTGTATAAGCTAAAGAAAGCTCTTTATGGGTTGAAACAAGCTCTACGCGCGTGGTATGATATGTTGTCTTCGTTCTTGATATCCCAAGACTTCTCCAAAGGCTCAGTGGATCCTACATTGTTCATCCGCAGAGACGGCAAGGAATTACTTCTGGTTACAACATTTATGGCGATGATATTATTCCTTTTTTTGCTGCATCTACACCTGAAGTTTGTGATCTATTTTCTAAAATCATGTGTTCCTAATTTAGATGTCTATTGTTGGGGCAAAATCTCTTTTTTCTTAGGATTTCAGATTTCTCAAAGTCTAGAGGCATCTTTTTAACCAGTCAAATTATTGCCTTATGATTCTTTAAGAAATCGGTTTTGACATTTGTGAACCCAGTGGATACTCCCAATGGTGGAGAAATCTAAACTGGATGAGGATAAAGAAGGGAAAGTTGTAGATCCGTCACACTATCGTGGTATGATTGGCACCCTCCTTTATCTTACAGCCAGTAGACCTGACCTACAATTTGCTATATGCATGTGTGCCCGGTATCAGGCTCGGCCTACCGAAAAGCACTTAAATGCGGTAAAAAGGATCTTTAGGTATTTAAAAGGAACCGTACATCGGGGACTATGGTATCTGAAGGATTCTTCGATTGCTTTAACAGCATTTGCAGATGCGGATCATGCTGGTTGTCAAGATATACGCCGTAGACTTCTGTGTCAGTATCAACTTTTGGGTGATACTTGTAGCTGGTCATTCTAAAAGGGTAGAAAAAGCGCTGCATATATCAGTACGGAAGTCTGATATATTGCTTTGTCAGCTGTTGTGTCAAATCCTTTGGGATGAGATCACAGCTTAACGACTATGACTATGGATTCAATAAAATTCCTTGTACTTGTGAATAACAAAAGCGCTATTACCTAATGCTGCAACAAGTTTCCAAATTCCTAGATCAAGTATATAGACATCAGATTCCACTTATCAAGGGCTTGTTTGTGAATGGGGTGATCGTACTTTACTTTGTCAATACGGAATATCTAACTGGGCCTGACATCTTCAGTAAAGCTCCTTGGGCTGAAATAGAATTGAATTTCTGATCAACAAGCTGGGCCCACCCCATCCCTTGCACCACCCTCCCACTCTACCCCCCCCTCCCTGAAATACAAAAGTTTTACGTCGGAGACTCTGAAACAATTTGCAGATGAAGTTGATAAATAGTAGTGGTACCTATTCAAATATCCTGTATCATATGTATACATTTTAAAACCATAAAAACCAAAAAGATTTTTCATTTTTCAAAATTTTTATAAAAACAAAATACAGAAATATAAAATTTTAAATACCAAAGAAAATATTATAAAATGAGAAAATATAAAAAGAGGTAATAATGGCATGTCTTCTGAAAATCGATAACATTTACGGTCTTAGAAATGTTATTCAATAATGATACGAGCCTGTAAATGAAGTTCGAGCAGAAGTTCCAAATGTTTTCAAAACATGCCAAATGGCTTGCTATTATTTAACGTTAGCAAAACCGGTCATCATGGTTAAGGAAAGTTAATTCTGCAAAAAAGGGAAACTTGACCTACTCAACGGGAATTTATTCCTCGGGAAATGGTCTACTTTATGTCCATGCAAAGGCTTGTGATTACTTTGCATCATAACCCGTGCTTCCTTTGTTACCATAAGTGTACGTGTCAGTGCGCTTATGTGTTAAAATAAGAGAAATCTTTTTTTTGTGTTAAAAAGTTGTCTTCACAATGAATCAGTGTTTTCAGTAATCACAAAAAGATTTTTTTCAAAGACAATTTGACCACTCAAACAAGGACTACAGCTCTTTAAATAGAAAACGGGTCATTATTTGAGGGGGAGAAATCGTCATCAAATAATCTTTTAAAACCGTCTTTCAAAATAAGTCACGGAATTAACGAATAAAGTTTTTAATAATGATGGATCATAATTTAAGGGGAGTTATTGGATTTTAACTACACATGCTTTAGATGTCATGTGTTTAAAACTTTATGGACTTATTTGCAATTTAAGACTTAGTTGATTCTCACGGAATATATTTTAAGCTTATCAATTCTTCGAACACGATCTCTAGTATGTGTGCGTACTAGGTTTTGCTGATTCCGAGGTATCGAAACCAGCAAGGGGGAAAGAGTAGATGTATACTTGATAGTGTCTTGGCCCTTCTGTTGGAGGTTAGCTTCTTTGTCTTTTGAGGTTAGCTTTCTTTTGCATTTTAGGCCGTTTGAATCTTTCAGGTGCTCTATTTCAATCACATGGTGGGAAAAGACATCTCGTCATTAGTCGATATGCATCATTTGAAGGTCCACAGGGAAGTGTTGAGAGTTATTTTATTTAAAACGTGAGAAAAGTTCTTTCTGATTCAATTAATGCTTCCTCAAAACGTTCAATCTCTAAGCTTATTCTTAAAATGAGTTGAAATATTTGATAAAAGAGGTACACATAGGTATGATGATTCCTTTAGATAGTCACTATCCTGTAGGAAGAAATGTGCTCATTTGGGACTTAGCTGACTTAAGTGTTATCATTTCGACTACTTAGAGGGATTAATTGTATACATCCGGGACTTAATTGACTTTGGTGTTACAAGAAATATCATAACTATCCTGAAGAGAGAAATGCGCTCATCCAGGACTTAATTGACTTTGGTGTTGCGGTATTAAGTTTTTGAAAGGGTTAATTATGTACTTCGGATATCTAGGATTTATACATCAAGATTGCTTGATGCGGGTTGCAAGAAAGTTCTAATCTACTCAAGAAAGGATTGCTGGTTTGTTTAGGGGAAGCTTAAGACAACATCAAACACAACCACACAAGCTCAAGTTACATTGTATCTGAATCTGTTATATCCTCAAAGTGGTTGATGCAAAGACTTTTCATAACCTTGGAAAGGAAAGTTGACGCTGAGGAGTGCTTGGACAGAGAACGATCAGATTGATACCTCTTGAAAGAATAATGGTTATTGAGGAGCTTGGAATAAGTTAGTTGGTGGGATTTTTATACGAAGAGGACCTTACGGCGGCTACAAAAAGGACATATGATTTCATACATTGATGTTCTCATATTGGAGGTTCAAATCTTCGTATATAATAAACTGTGAATATGTATATTAAAAAAGTATATGGACTTAGGCTTATTGTTGTGTTCGAGTACGATGATTTTTCATGATTTTTCACATAATTCAAAATCTTCTAAACAATTTTTGTACTCGGCACTATCTTATATACCCTCAAAAATTGAGGGGGAGCATTAAAATGTTCCTTATATGTAGCATATAAACATTTTGTCCCCGAATGGTTAATCAATTGATATCCAAAATATCAAGGGGTTAACATTTTGGATAAGGGGAGAAAATGTGATTAACCTGGATCTAATTTGTATTGAAAGGTGTGATCAAATAAAATGGACTCAATGCACTCCAACTTAGATGCACAACTATGACATCGATGCACTGTTAAGGGGGAGCTTTTAGTGATGATAAAAAAACTCTCAAAGTGTAAATCTTTTGATATTTATTCAAACACTTTGCTTGAAAATTTCAATGTTTTTTCGGAAGGATTGTGATGAAAATACCCAAAAGACCGACCATGTACTTAAATTTATGAAGTTATAAGGCGGTTAGGCTTAGGTATTCAAATCCCATGATCCACTCAGAACCGGAGGGATCTACCCAGGGATATCTACTAGTTAGTGTAGAAGTCCTTAGGTATGATAAAAGGAGAAAAAGTGAGAAAAGGGAATAATGCCAACTGTGATGAAAGCTTAAGACTGGAAAAAACTGACATGGTGTTAGTTATGAAGTCGAGGGTAATCGTTGAAGGGGTTGGAGAATGAAAATGAAATGTAGGATAAAAGTGTAAGAAAGAAGCCCTCCATACAATTTATAGAAACTGGGTCATTACTTAAACTGTCGAAAACACTAAGGTGTTGACTGACATTGAAGACTGTCTGGACTAGTGGAGCATATGCACAACCCTCCCTAGCCACTCAAGGTATCTTTAAAGGGGGGGAAAAATCTTGTTTTATTTCTCACAGAGATTACCACGCTTATTCTATCAACTTTCTCACTTCCGAGCTTAGTTGGAAATTGAAAAGGTTGTGGCAGTCTGCTCCAGCTCCAATCACTAAAATCAAGTTGTACTATTGGAGTCTAGAGCCAAAGGGATCTCCATAAATCTCATTAGGTCACTTGTCAAAATTCTGCTTGCTAATTTACACAAATGTGGTGTGAATTTTACAAGATATATATTAAGAGTCCTACGCATTATCCTTGTGATTTTTCCAGAACATCTGAGTGATACTTAAGTACACAATGAAGATGGAAATCCTGCTTGAGCCAACATCAAACAAGCTCATGGTAGGTGACTTGTGCGATTCTATTGAATCAAACTTGTGTCAAGTGGAAAGAAACGATGGTGAGATTCTATGAGATAAAAACTTGTTCCAGGATATGAATGGACGATTGAAGATGAAAATTTTTGAATGATTAACACTCTCGATGTGTCAACAAAATCACTTTAGCAGTGACACGTTGATTGATTTTAAAATCGATTTTTCATTTCAATCGGTGAGATAGTAACTCACTGGTTCACTCTTATTATGTTGTCTGCTTTGAGACGTTCCGATAATGAGAACATGCTGAGTTTGATGAATCTAATGCAAATGTGTTAGAAAGATTCTATACTTTAGCTGGAAATCCGGTCAAGGAAATTCTTCTTAAATTGAATCTACCTGATCACAGGTCGATCCTCACAGATTCGAAGGTTACTCCAACCAAACATGGACGAATGACAAAGCCATATTCGTCCCCCTTCTTTATTGCTAACTGTTTTAATGTAGGATACTTAAAGATGGTGGTGAAGGTACCTGATTCCAGCTGACTCACAAGATTCATAACCACATGCTCATACCCGACCAACAAACATAAAGACATCATGAAAGCTCAAGTACAGGTTTCAAGATTTCCGCTACTTTGATACCGTACGTCTTTCTTGAAATGACAAAGTATTAAAGTCATAGAATTTCAAAGAAGTTTCCGTCACTCTGATACCGAACGTCTTTCTCGAAGTGACGAAGTGTTAAAGTTAAAGAATTTCAAGAAAGATGCAACATTAAAGCTTTCCAAGTCAACAAAATCAAGAATGGTATGAGATGTCGGTCCAGAAGTCACAAGATCACAAGATGACAAAGTAACAAGATGGCGAAACGGAGATTATGCTGTTGATGATCTCACCTGCTCAAGATCACATCTCCACTTACAAGTATTAAAGATTAAAAGGAACAATGCTCGAGCCTAAAGTCAAAGTTTACTACAAACATATTCACAAGAGAAAAGTCAAGTTACGAGCGAAGGATCCTAGACGTGATATAGCATAGAATGCTAGGTTAATTTTGTTTAAAATGGACTAGTGACCTCCTCTTGGGGGGAGATTGTTGGAAACAGAAAAGTATCGGTCACTTCCATGTTGTAATTAGTTCTTTGCCTGTAGTTTGTTATATGATTAGTCTAGTAAGCTAGTATGGCCCAAGGCCCATGGAAAGCCCGTTAAGGCCCATGACCGGCCATGTATTTGGTTTATATACCCTCTCCATGCCTTAGAGAGGGTGGTTGGTTGTTTCACATTTTTCATTTTACACACATAATAACATTATCTTTCTCTCTCTAGAAACCTTCCAACCCACTTCTCTCTCTAGTTCTTGCATAATATCAAGATTTATAGTATTCTACACAGTGGGTTAATCAAGAGCACATGGAGTGGTGTGTTTGAGTTTTTGTGTTTGTCTTTTGATTGTGTTCAAAACCCTTTACAAAGAGCAAAATCTGATTTAAAAATTATTGGCTTAAAAACCTTAAAGTTGTCATTTTTTTGTCTCCTATAGGGTTAGTAATCACTTTTGTACAAGATTTTTTGCAAAAACTAATCAAAATATGTCTTTTTGAGGTTTGAAAAATTTGGGTTTTCATCTCAGTTAACCGAAACTAGTCTTTGTTGTTGGAACCAAAATAGAAGATTCGACGAGTTAACCGAACTATTTAACCGAACCAGTGGAACTGATCTAGTTGATTTTAGTTGTAACCGAACGAGTTGTTTTAGTTGTAACCGAACGAGTTGTTTTAGTTGGTACCGAACAAGATGTTTTTAGTTGGAACCGAGCGAGTTGATTTTAGTTGGAACCGAACGAGTTGATTTTAGTTGGAACCGAACGAGTTGGAACCGAACTAGTTGATTTTAGTTTGAACCGAACTAGTTTTCTTTAGTTGAACCGATAGTTTTTCTTGTTGGAACGAACTAGTTATACCAAATCAGTTGAATCCGAACTAGTTTGTTGGTGTGGAAACGAACGAGTTGATGTTAGTGGAAAACTCCGAACGTTGGTGGAACATACTAGTTGATTTTAGTTTGAAATCACTGAACTAGTTTTCTATCAGTTGGACCGAACTAGTTTCTTTAATTTGGACAGAACTTCAGTTTACTACGGAAGGGGGTACGAAATAGTTTTTATTCATTGCGAACCGAACTAAAACAAGATTAATTGGAACCGAACCTAAACAAACCTTCTTTGACAAACTCCTCCGAACCCATTCAAGTTGTTTGAGGAATCGAACTAGTACTTTCCAATTAAACCTAGTCAACTCAAATTTTCTAATTATACGTTATTTTCTTGGACTTGATAAAAATCCCCGTGAAACCATTAACTCGTTTTCCGGTTTTTGTCAAGAATTGTTAATATATCCAGTGTAGTCTTCTCAAGAATTATTTCAAGATCTCAACAACACTAAAAACAAAACACAATTTCTTTCTACCAAGTAGCCGTTTCAACCAAGTAATCGTTTTGTAACTCAATCCAAATGGACAGACTTTGATGACAAAATCGATTCTTATCGGGGGCCGAACATTCGTCCAACTTTTTTGGATAAAGAATCCTGAAACTTAAAGGCTAGATTTTTGAGATTATAACGGTGTTGTCTCAGGTCATCACTTATTTGAGATTGAAGTAGATTTTACGAAGGCGTGATCTTATTTTATCTTGAGTCGGGGTTGCTGGATGCATGACTTTCAATGATAACTTGCTCGAGCTTAAATTAGTTAAGACTTGAGTTTATATCTAGTTTTCAACAGTCAAGGGGTGGTAATGGTTGAATGACCTGGTTAACTAGCACTTACTTAAAGGAGTTACGTTGTTAAGTATCGCAGTGTCTATGCTAAGACGTTGTGGTATAATCCGCAAAAGGTGATGAAAGTCTCCTACTATTGGGAGGGGAATAGTAGTAAATTAGAGATTTGCTTGAGCACAAATTCTCTACACCGTTATTCCACACTTAGAGGCAACGCTTAAGTCACAAAGCACACATGAAATTCTACTTTTGTCTTCAAGTTTGGTATATTGGGTTTATTCTCATCAGCTGGTCACTTCAAATAGCCTACCAAAACGGTTGGTAAAATGATAGCCAGTGAGAGTATGAGTTGAGATTCTGATCGACATTGATTCTCACGGTTAGATCCTGAGCTTAAATTATTCTTCACACAAGTAATCTAGTAAATTTGCGGACTCGTCCAAGGTTGCATAATTCCGACGTATGAAAACCAGCAGGGGGGAAGTAGTAGATTCACCTTGAGTCTTGCCTTGAAAGCTTGCATAGGGCATCTTTTCTTGGAATTTTTTTTTTAAAGTTTAGGCCATGTCGGGAAAGACAAATGTCATATCGCAGAGACTATTCAGCAGCTTTAAATTGTGGCTTTTGGGTGCATTTCTTCAGAAAACATGGGGGAAGCGATATATTGAGAAACTTTAGTAGCATTATTTGAATCATCCAAGGGGGGGAAACGTTGTGTGAGAAGAATGATTCAAGCGTGAGAAGATACGTTGCTGATCTAGATAATGCTTACCCCAAATGATCAATCACTAAGCTTATTCTTAAAGGAGTAGTAATATTTGATGTGGTATCCTACCAATTCTGCTGTGCACTTAATTATTCTAAGCCTGTAAGAAAGCTTTGAAACTGCTCAAGAGAGGATTACTAGTTTGGGGGGAAGCTTCTAAATTAAGAATATGCAGCATGAATTAGGGGGAAGCTGATTCATTGATAGTTTGGGGGAAAGCTTTGAAAGCTTCTAAATTAAGAATATGCGGCATGAATTAGGGGGAAGCTGATTCATTGCTAGTTTAGGGGGAAGCTTTGAAAGCTTCTAAATGAAGATCATTGTGTACGGAATTTGGGAGGAACTAATTCAGAAGCTTCTCTATTAACAGAATGTGTATGAGTTACTTAGTTCGTGCCGGATTACAGTTATTTCTCCTACAAGTATACATAAGATGAATTCATGTTGGAGTGCCAAACTTGAAGTCAAACACCAAGTAAGATGTCATCAGTATTGGAGTTCATGGAAGTTCTTGTTCTTAATCATTATGTACTTGTTAGGAAATTATTGTAAGTAATTCTGTATATCGTCCCGTAGGGGAAGATTGTTAGGAATTCACTTTACGTGACGGCATTTACAGAATTACCATTTTTTACCATATCACCACACACAGGGTGTATAGTCAACATATGATTCTTATGTAATGTGTGGTGGTATAAATACCCCTTTATGGCTTCCATAGAGGGGTTGAGTCATTTGTATCTTCTATTTTATACATCTTATTTTATATTTTAACTTTCTCTCACTACTCTCTCTCACTAAATTGGCTATCATGTGGTTTGACTCACCAAGACCACCGGATCATAGTTTTCGTGAATCCTACAATACGTTTAACTAGTCTATTTATGTATACTAAAACCATCAAACTTCAATTAATAATCAAACATACTTTTAATAATTTTCTGCACTTGAATCCTATAGCACATAATATATAACACGCAATATCATCAAATTAATCATACAAGAATATAACTAGAATACTCACAAAGCTATAAGAAAATTTTGTTTTGGCTTCCCCTTGTGGTTCGAGTTCGGACGCAAACACAAACACCAAACCAAAACCTTTTCAACAAAACCCACTTGTAAATAATACTAATCTAACCTCAATAAACACCATTTTGAGATCAAAACTTCAAGAACTCAACCTAATTTCTACTTCACAAAATACTCATTGCATGTGTAATATTTTTAGTGGGATATGTTTAGATCGTATTGCATGTCGGAAAATCGACGACGGTGGTGGTGTGATGGTGGTGGTGGTCGGACGTGAACAAGGAGAGGGCAGGTGTATGTCAAAAATTTTTTCTAAATGACAATGGTGTGTGTATGTGTTTGTTTATATAGGAATTAAGTTTGAAACTTCAAGACAAATAGTCCCTTCTTCCATAATAGTCTTTCAAATTAAGTACCAAGGTTATTGTTTTCGTTTTATAGTCGGTCAAAAAGCTTGGGTCACACCACATTCGTAAATATTTTCATTTCGTCCCACTAAATTTATTTTAAAACATTTAATAAAATGTTAAATCACGAAAACCTCTATTCTTGACACGCTTTCTATAAAAACACAAGGAAAAGCCATAAACTACAAAAATAAAATAGTCACGCTCTCGGAGCAAAATATAAATTTTCTAACTTTCTCAGACGCTAAAAACAAATAGAAACTCAATCACGACTTGAAATTACCCAGTATGTTAGAAATTTTATCAAACCGACTAAGAACATATCAACTATATCCAACTATATAGTAACATAATTATCATGGCTCGAGGTAAGTATTGACCTGAAACTCGGGTTGTTATAGCGGGTTTATGCTTTTGTGCTTTTATTGATGATTTAAGTGTGTTTGTTGGTCAGTTTGACAGGAAAAAGATTAGGTTAGAAATATTGTTGCTTATAGTATTATTTTTAAGTACATGGGGTGTTTGGCCGAGTTAGAGATGAAAAGAAAAAAGGTAACAATATTGTGTTTTTCATTTTAGAGGGCAACTAATAGTTACAATATACGACCTTGATAAGAGAGAACCAATTTATAAGGTGTTAATTCTCTGTTTTTCCATTTTAGATTTGATATGCTTTGTTAGTTCTAATGTTACGAGACAAAGAAAGGGTATGACGCTAATAAGAAGAAAGAGTATAAGGTAAGGCTTAACCAATATTGTTGTATTTAGCTAATGAATTAGCCGTTTCCCCGTCCAAACCGAACCTCAAAAAGGCTCTTCCAAACAGTCCCTTTTAGTCAGACCCTGTCCAAACAATCCTTATAACTTTTCAGAAAAGTTCTGTCCAACCGCTTGAGTTAATTCATTTTTACTTTTATTACTTCATTTTGGAATATGATTAGATTTAAATTACGAATATTCTTTGCTTAAATTCTGGATTCTGTTATTTTCTTTCCATATTCTTGCTCAAATAAACACTATTTTACCTGAACCCCAATCTGGTCTGGGAGCACTTCCGTTGAATCCCTAATCAGTTGTAGAGGTTCAGATTGACAAAATTCCTGATTAGTTGATGACATTTTGGGTTTGTTTATAACACGTTGCTGAATCATAAAAATTGCAAAGTGTTTTAAGGAAATTTAGCTAAAACTCTTATACTTATATGACGAAGAATTAAAGTTTTTGTAGGGCTTAGTGTTCAACTCATTGTACTCTTCATTACTCAAAATTTTATAGGGCTTTTACGGTGCGAAAAGAGTTGCAGACTACAATGGATTAACTATCTAAGAGGAGACTTGAAGAGACAAAATATCACTACATAATCAGAAGAAATCATCGTTAAGTTACATGCATCCAAAGGAAACAGGTTTCCTCACATAATTTTGACTTTATTAGGTTTCTTATATAATTTTCTATTTTTTATAGTTTAGATTCCATATAACTGTTATTAGTAAAAGAAACTTATCAAAACGTTTAATTAGTAACTGTAATTAATGTAATTATATTCAACAAAAGAATACAAAAAATCCAATACCAAACTATTTAAAACCAAAACTACAGTGAATCATAGCAGCAATGAGACGCCATATCAGCAAGGATGAATGCAACACCAAATATCAGTAGAAGGTGAGCTTACTACACTGAAACCATAAAAATAGCAGACCACAAAGTAGTCAAAAAAGACTGCACCAGGGTAGATTAGCATACTATATTTCATGACATTCCACAAGTCTGCACAGAACATATAAGTTCAAGGTATATCCAACACCAATAATAGGAAACCAGATGACAGTTTACTAACATAGATCAATTATAAATTCAAAATCTAAGATTAAAAGTACTACCCTTCACATTTTAACCATTGAACGAGGGGACAAGAGTCTATGATTTCCACTGTCAAACTTAGCCATCTATCTTATAACCAAACCACCATCAATCTACAAATAGATATACCATAGGTCATAAATCCTTGAACACCAATAAAGAAGCTACATGAAAAATGCAGTCAATAACATGACATTTTCCAGACTGCATTGTTTTCTTAATAGATGTTAGATCATCTTTTGTTGTGGCACAATTGAAGAGGGTGTAACTATGACAAGAGCATTTACTTTGAAGCTGGAAGTATGTTCAAGGGTATCGAGAATGGGCCTGGATCAAGGTAAAGCCATCCTTTTTCAATAAATGACCCATGAATTTTTTTATAAGATTTCGAGTTTAAAGTCACATCAATGTGCAAATCTCACCATGGGTAACTAAAATCATATCATAAGTATAAACCTGAATCATGATAAAAACTTAAGTTTAATGTGTTGTGTATTTGCTTATTGCTGCTACTGCATTTGCAGCTCTATTTTATGTCGCATAGAGTTGCTATCGATGTTTAGGGACGGTAGTGTTGCTTATTAGAATTAGATTATTCTTGCAGGATGGCTCTTTCACTTGCTTTTCTTTATTATTGGCTATAAGAATTTACTGCTACAAAGGCTTAATTCGGTTGATAAAAACTAATGCATTGGCCCCGTGCCTTTTCAATGACTAATCCTCTGTTATGTGTCATGTGATCAGATTGCGAACACAATGAAATGGCATTCGAGAAGATAGCAAGCCTTTACCCTTGAGATATACAGGGTGTTTGGGTGTGTGTACTGTAAATGTGCGACTTTAAGGGGTGTTTGGCTATGGATACTGCAACAATTTTCTACGAGGCCAAGTAGTTCGGGTGATGTTCTATGGGATAGACATCCAAGATGTTTGTTGGCGATTTAATAAGTTAAGGTCCTGTTGGTGCCTCATTCATCTTGCAGCTCAGGCACTTTTAAGGTGGCAAAAAAGGTGTTATGAAGGTTTGGAATATTTCCATAAACTTTACAAGTTCTAAGGCGATTAGAGAGTAGACGAGTTTCGCTACAGTATTGACTGAAAAATAGAAGCTATTAAGTCAGTTCATGTCAGTGAGAAAAAATTAGAGGATTTGAAAAAAATTAGGATTCATTTGACATGGCTATAAATTATGTAAAAGCGATGGCTTTGCACACAATATGATGTTATTTTTCTTTTTATATTCATCTTATATGTTATGAAATAATCTAAGATTCTTGATGAAAGTAAATGATAGAGGGCGTCTTAAAGTTAGCGAGTTCTCTCGAATGCCTACAATCGATTTGATTAATGCTGAGGTGGGTATTCATATGTGCTATGATGACACAAACCACAGTGAAAGTGGATATACAATAGCTGCGACATACTTACAATA
>BQNB010131368.1:0-18794 GCA_026074375.1 Tanacetum coccineum
TTATGATTGATAACGGATACCCGGCTTAAATATTTTAACATCACCACAGCCCGTCCAAGTAGTAAAACCCGGTCTGCTACACATTACCCGTCATGATATTATTTTACTACCTGGCCCATTCATCATACTCGTACTAAGTCTCGGCCCATGTGATTGTTAAAAACTGGCCTACCGAACATATACATGTGTCTAGTACTAAACATACCAACTATCGAACCCAGCCCAACACATACCAGGCCCAACTTTTTTTTGTTAATACCCGAGTCCATCAAAAATTTATAATCGACCCACTCCTAAAAAATTATAACCCGTTCCAATTATCAGATAAATACCACCACCCCATATTATTAGGGCATAATCCCTAATCTCACTTCTACTTTCATCCGCCCCCATCATTCTTTCATGCCCAGTAAGCCAAAAGCAAAGATCTTGGCATCTCCTTCATCATCAGTTCATGCGCAGACAACTCAAATACACGGATAACAAACACCTTTTTAATCATTCAATTCGAACCATACAAGGACGAGAAGGACGTGGCTTCAAGATCATTTAAATGGTCTCGGGTAGGTGGTTGTTTGTTTGAGTAATTCAAATCGAATCAAAGATGAACCAAACATTCTTGTTTATGTTCAATATTTTATATACTCGAATATTAAAGAAGGGTTTTACCTTTATATAAATCAATAATGATAACGTGTTTTTTATTAAAAAGATTTTGGGTTAAGAAACACGAATCTGAGATCATTTTCCTTTTAATTTCGAGTCTTGATAGAAGTTAGAAGAGGATGGAGTTGATGAAATATGACGAAGGGAATAGGTTATAGATTGGATTTGTAGTTGTTGTGAGGGTTGTAATTGGTTGTGAGTTGTAGAGTCGGTCTTCTTTTCTTCATCCTTTTATTTAACAAACTCACTTGAGTTGACTCAGTCTGGGTATGGTCTTTGTAATCTGCGGGCATGGACATGTATTTCGCTTGTTCACAACTGTATTCTGCCGATTATGAAAAATTGGTATTTCGCGGATAGCCTGTATTTCGCTTGTCAACACATCTTTTATTCCGCGGGTTTAAAATAAATCATGTATTTCACTGAACAAATATATGGTATTCTTCTGGCTAAAACCTGTTATTTCAATGTTAAGACAACATGTTATTTCGTTGGACAAATCTATATTTCGCTGCCACTTTTAGTTATTCCGCTAGATACCACTATATTCCGCCGCCACTTGACTTTATTATGCGGAATTGAATAATCAATAAGCCCTGAATATGTTTAAAGTTTCACACATTTCTTTTTAATAACCCTTAAAAATGATAAGACACTAGAAAGTGTGAAGCTTTTGACAAAATACACCAAAAAAAACTGTGATAGTAAGCTGTAAAGTAAACCACATAACTAAAAAGCCCAAGATAACCTTTAGATATTCAATACAAATGATGGGACACTAGGAATAAACTTGAACTTTCATCACAAACATATAAAAACAGACAAGCCATTGCCTTGTATGACCAAATAAGCCTACAAAAATAAGCTGATATAAGCTGTAATAAGATGAAATACACGAAACAACATAACACAATACAAAACACCCCCGGTTAGCTCTTGATACCAATTGTCGCTTAATAAAACACCTTTTTGGAGGATCGAGATTGATCAAACCACATGATATAAGACATGGTGTTTTAGTGACAGAAAGTAGAGAGAGGGTGGAGAAACTTTTATAAAGTAGAGAAGATGGCATTTGAACAACGCAGTTTAAAACCCGAGCTTTAAGGAATGACTTCTAGACATATCATTTCAGGACTCAATCTTTCTTATGCTTCGTCAACAATAACATCTCAAAACCAACTGAACGTGAATTGGATCTCCTGTTTGAGGCAATGTATGATGATTAAATTGGTGGTCAACCGTCAGATGCTACTAGAACTATTCCTGCTACTCCAGCAACTCAAAATCATCAGACTCCAAATGCATCTACAATAACTGCAGACTCTGCATCGACACTAACAAACTTATCTACTCAAGCTTCAACTATTCCAAACACTTCACAAGATGTTGACGAGTTACAACAACAACAACCACATGTTCACCAACAAGATAATCAAGCAAAACTCCAATATGAAGCAGTTGCTGAAAATGTTCAAAATGCAATGTTCGATGAGAATACATTCGTAAATCCATTTGCTCCACCATCCACAAGTTCTGCTAAATTATCATCTTAATATGTGGATCTATCAAACATGCATACGTTTTATCAACCGTACGAACACGATTATCAATGGACTAAGGATAATCCTCTGGAACAAGTTTGGAGAACCCTTACGACCAGTACTGATAAGAAAACTGCTACGGATAGATGGTGAAATGTGCATTTATGCATTGTCCGTGAGCACTATAGAACTAAGCAATTTCAAAGAAGCTATGACCAACCCTAGATGGATTAACTTAATGCAAGAAGAGCTATGGGAGTGTCAAAACCCTAATTCTAGGGTTTTGTATTGAACCTGAGGCTATTATTAGTCTTTTGATTTATTGTGGTAAGTACTCTTTCAGGTTGGTCTCTTATGGTTTTGGTATCAAGCTTTGTTTTGGTATGATTGATGACCTAGAGGGAAGGGGGTGTGCATAGAAGTGGGACATGTACTTATGTTGTTGATGATTTCGAGCAGCCATGTTATGATGTCCCTTGGTTCATATTGTAATGGAAGTTAGCCAAAAAGGCTTTTTGGTAGTTTGCTGGATTTTGGATATGCCTGATTACCATTTACGATTTATTTGAATGAATCATACAGGTTTGTCTCTTGGTTTGTCTTTATGGAAGTTAGTCGCGAAGCCTATTTGGAAGTTGTGACTGAAATACTCTGCATGGACACTACTTATTCTCAAGGTTTTAGAGTGGATTTCAAAAGCTGTTTGTACCATCTTGATGGCATAGAATTAGGAAGATATTATGGTGTTTTTTTTTTGTCTTTGCACTATGGTGTGTTGTTGTGCCCGTGTAACAGGTTGGGCTGTAGGAATTCACCTACACCTTTTGTACTTAAAATGCTTTTTTGGGGTAATACTATTTACCAAGGAAACCCTTTACCCAAAAAAAGAAGAGCTTCTCTAGTTCAAACGGCTTGCCAATTATTGGTTCCCACTTCTTCCCAACATACCAGTTTCTGACACCTCCTACCATAGAACATCTCATACAGTGGCATTTTGATACTCGTGTGGTAACTATTATTGTAAAAAAATTCTACCAGAGGTAAATGATCGTCCCAATTACCTCCAAAATCAATTACACAAGATCATAACATATCTTTCAACGTTAGAATCGTCCATTCACTATCACCGTCTATCTGAGGATGAAAAGTCGTACTCATATGCAACTTTGTACCTAGCTCTTCTTGAAAATCTTGCCAAAAATTAGAAGTAAAACGTCCATCTCTGTCGGAAACAATAGAAACAGGCACCCCATGACGTGTAACAATCTCGTTGACATAAATTTTTGCTAACTTATGTACAGCCATATTTTATCGGATTGGAATGAAATGAGCACTCTTCGTCAAATGATCTACTACGACCCAAATCGCATCATGCTTCTTCGTCGTACTTGGTAGCTTAGTCACAAAATCCATCGTAATCTTCTCCCACTTCCAAACCGGAATCTCTAATGGTTTAACTTTCCCGTACGGCTTTTGATGCTCAGCCTTGACTTTTAAACATGTTAAGCACTTCTCAACACACTTTACACAATCCCTCTTCATACCCGGCCACCAATAATTCTTCTTCATCTAAGAGTAACTCCTTGACATCACTTTGAAAAGGAATGTAGATTCTCCCGTGTCGAGTCTTAATCTATTGACTATCATTTTCAAGATGAGGAATGTAAGATGCAATACGCTCACTTTTCCAATTCTCTTCCTTCAACGCTTCCACTTGAGCCGCCTATCCTATCGAAAAGATCAGACGTAACAATCATTCGCAACGAGTGTATTCTCGTAACCTTCTCTCTTTCCTTACGACTCAACGCATCTGCTACCACATTCGCTTTACCAAGATGGTAATGAATTTCACAATCATAATTCTTAAGCAAGTCTAACCACCTTCGTTGCCTCATATTCGGATCTTTCTTTTCTAAGAAATACTAGAGACTTCTATGATCGGTGTAAATTATGAATTTCACACCATAAAGATAATGCCTCAAAATCTTCAAAGCAAAGACCACGGCCGCAAATTCAAGATCATGAGTCGGATAGTTCTCTTCATGCTTCTTCAATTGTCTCAAGGCATACGCGATAATCTTGCCCCGTTGCATAAGAACACATTCGAGACCGGAATAAGATACATCACTATAAACGACCATATCTTCGGTTCCTTTTGGTAAAACAAGAATCAGAGCCTCACATAACTTCTTTCACAAGGTAACAAAAGCTTCTTCTTGCTCTTCACCCCACATAAAAGGAGTATTCTTCTTAGTGAGCTTAGTCAATGAGGATGCAATCTTGGAAAAATCTTAAATGAACCTTCGGTAATAACCCGTGAGACCAAGAAAACTTAGAATCTCACCAACACTCTTCGAAGCTTGCCAATTCATTACAGCTTTGATCTTAGACGGATCAACCTTAAGACCTTCTGAATTTATGACATGACCGAGAAATTGAACTTCTTGTAACCAAAATTTACATTTTGAGAATTTGGCATACAATCTTCTCTTTGTGGAGTTTCTAAAACTTCTCGCAAATGAACTACATGCTCTTCATTGCTTTTGGAATAGACAAGAATGTCGTCGATGAACACGATAATGGATTTATCCAACACTAGCCTACATACCCGATTCATGAGATCCATTAAAATCGTCGATGCATTAGTAAGGCCAAAAGGCATAACAACGAACTTATAATTCCCATAACGAGTCCTAAAAGTCGTCTTAGGAATATCTTATTCTTGGACCCTCAACTGATGATAACCTGAACGAAGATCAATCTTTAAAAACCATTTCGCACCTTGAAGCTGATCAAAGAGCTCATCAATTCTTGGTAAAGGATACACATTTTTCACCGTGACTTTATTTAACTCACGATAATCAATGCACATCCTCATACTACCATCTTTCTTTTTAACGAACAAGATCGGAGCTCTCCTAGGTGAACTACTAGGGCCAATAAAACCCTTTCAAGTAATTCCTGAAGTTGACTCATTAACTCCTTCATTTCAGATGGAGCTAAACGATACAGAATTTTGGCGATAGGAGTTGCACCCGGAATAAGATCAATTCGAAATTTAACTTGCCTTTCGGATGGAATACCCGGCAAATCTTCCTAAAAACATCAAGAAATTAATTAACAACCGGAACATCATTCACATCTTTCTTCTCGAAGCTAGTATCTATCACATGTGCCATAAAGGCATAAAAACCATGTGACAAATACTTCCTAGCCTTCATTATGGAAGATAATCTAAAATCACCCTTCCTTTTATCGCCATAAATAATGATCTCACGACCCTGATGATTTACGACCCGAACGAGCTTTTGGCTACATAGAATAGTGGCATTATATTTATCGAGCCAATTCATGTCGATCACGATATCGAATACTCCTAGCATAATAGGAATCAAGTCGATCCTAAAGGTACTATCATCGATTTCTATCTCTACATCACGATACACATTAGACATGACTATGACTTTACTATTGGCTATTTTAACTTCTAAGGGGAAAGGAAGTTTATTTGGCGGAGTGGATAGATTTTTTATAAATTCATAAGATACGAAAGAGACACTTGCACCCGAATCATACAATATGCGAGCGGTTAAGGAATTAACAAGGATTGTACCTATAACAACATCGTGCACCAACTTATCTTCTTCGGCGGTCATTACATACACTCAAGCTTTAGGGTTGGGAACTCCCACCTTTTCTTCCTTAATTCCTCTCAAGGGATTTGCTTCAATCGCCTTCGAGTTTGGGCATTCAGTTGACTTGTTCCCTAGTTGATTATAACTATAACATAAGATCATCGATTTCTTATAATATTTACTCATGTGATTCAAAGCACCACATTTATAGCAACCCATTAAGTTTTCCGAACACTCCACGAGATGAAATTTATGGCACTTTTTATACGGTGTTTTGGTTTGGTTTCCCGCCGCCCTTTCGACCATGATCATACTTAGGTTTCTTAGCATCTCGATCTCCATATTCAAGCTTCCTCTTGGACTCCTTCACTTCTTTACTCTTCTTTCTTTGTAAATCTACCTCTCTCACACGAGCTCTTCTTAGAAGATCTTCTAAGGAAGTGCATTTAAATGGAGAGATTACCTCCCGAATTTCATCACGTAGCATCCTCTGAAATCTTTTGACCTTGAGCTTCTCGTTTCCATGGTACTCGGAACAATAAGGAATCAAGTCATTAAACTTCTTCCATAATTCATTCTTCGTCTCGCTAGTTTGTATAAGAGTTTGGAACTCTTCTCGGACTTTGTCAATTTTCTCGACTGGAGCATATTCAGCATTAAACAAATCCTTAAATTCTTTCCATGAACACAACCCTAACTATTCTTCGCCCTTTTCACAAACTTTTCTGTCCCACCACATTTTAGCACTATCACGAAGAAAATTTAAGGCAAA
The DNA here is from genome assembly GCA_026074375.1 of Tanacetum coccineum. Lineage (NCBI taxonomy): Eukaryota > Viridiplantae > Streptophyta > Magnoliopsida > Asterales > Asteraceae > Tanacetum > Tanacetum coccineum. The sequence goes on from BQNB010131368.1 coordinate 6,618, forward strand.
ATTAACTTTATTCTTTTCTTTACCAAAACTAGTATGGAAGGTACCTTTAATGGCAGAAAGCCATCTTGTGCTAGCAATTGGATAAAGAGTTCCATTGAATTTTGGCACATTACATGCCGTAAAATCACAATAAGTAACCATCTTGTTCCTAAAGTCCTTCATAATCCCTTCCCTTTTAAACTCTTCTAGCTCTTTTTAGATCACTTCTTTAAGATTCTCGGTTGTTTGGTTGATATAGTAAGGCATTACGTTCCTAATTGCCTTTCCTACTTTCTTAGATATCATTGAACTTATAGCTTTTGTCTCCTCCTCCGTGAACCCTCTAAAGTTGAGGTCTTAGAAGCTAGAAGAAGATTCATTATCATTATCATCATGGTCTGCATCACTAGCCGGAGACTTAGCTATTTTGGAAGTTGAAGATTTCAAGACTTCCTTGCGACGCGCATTCATCATCTTTTCTTCTTACTGAAAATAACAATTTAAACTATCAAGCAAAATCATATACTTATTCAATTGCATAAATAACATTTCAACAATTATACATTTAACCAATCCTATGCTTTCCATAGGTGTATAGTCTCAACGATTCCAATTATACATATGTATTATATTTTTATCACTACGGTGGCCAGGCGTAGTCATAAAGATACTCTACACATGTATTTTTGAAAATCGCGTAAACAATACACATACAACAAACACCGCCTACATAGTCTAAGTCTAGGAAATCCTAATGTGACATTGTTAGCCTTATTTTATATACGTCAAACATGAATGTAGTCAGTCGTCTTTGTGTATACTAAGTCTTGTAATGTAATAGGCTAGTCGGGTTCAACGGGCTTGGACTTTAAGCTAATATTGTCCATGTATCAGGCTAAAGCTCAACACAAGCCAAGCCCGGACCATGAGAAAGTCCATACGCCTAGGATAGGCTATGAGGACTATAAAAAGGACCCTCTCCACACATGGAGGGGGTGTTGCTTATCATTTTATGTGTGTAACCTCCCACTCTTTCCTTCCAATCTAATATTCTCTCATTCCTCTTTCTACTTTTCTTATACCTTATTTCGTAAGGATTAGGCTTATTGGTATAGCTTATAGTTGTGTTTGGATATTTAGGTATTTGGGATAACAAGTGGTATCAATCGCCAGAGGGTTTTAGGTGATTTGATTCGTGGTTTTTCAAGATTTTTTTAGCTTATTTTCGTAAAAAGAAGCCACGGTTTGCTTTTGATTTTTTTAACTTTTTATAGTTTTGTTTTTCTAGCTTATAAGTAGGTTTAAATCTACTTAATTTAGTCTTTTAATCATCTAGCTTATCTAGCTTTTAGCTTATTTTTGTTTTGGAAAAAATCTATTCGAAAATCATAACAAAAAGGTGGAAAAATTTTGGTGATAAAAATGTTAAAGTTCGTGTTTTTATGATAGATTTAGGCTAGATTTAGTTAGAAGTACAAAAATCTTGGATAAAATCGCTCAAACAAAGTGTTTTTAAGAGATTTAAAAAGTTATTTTTCTAGAAAGTTTAAAGGTTAGAGAAATGTGTATGAAGATCAGAGAAATGTGTTTGAAGGTTAGAGAAATGTGCATTTTACACTGAATAGAGAAATGTGCATAGCGAAATGTACATAGCGATTTGTGCGTAGAGATCTGTGTCATTTTCCTTTATAGCGATTTGTGTTTCTTTGACAGTGATTTGTGCAAGACGATTTGTTACATTCCAAGGAAACGAAACTCTGCCAAAAATTTCACTTAATAGAGATTTGTGACAATAGAGATTTTTGACAATAGAGATTTGTGACAATACAGATTTATGACAATAGAGATTTATGACAATAGAGGTTTGTGACGATAGAGATTTGTGCAACCGAAAATCATCACCAAAAATCATTTTGTTACCAATTTTGATCCTCATTTTTTATTCAAATCCAATTTCAGCTAAGACAATTATTGTAATAACTCATTTGGACTTCAAAGACACGTAACAAACAATAATTTCCAACAAAACCAAGAACTTAAAAGTAAAATCAAACCACAACCTCAATCACTTTATAAAACTTAAGATCCGATATCCGCTCACAACAACATCAAGATGTCAAATACCAATAACACCATGCAAACTCAAACATCAAATGCTCATCACAATAACAGGGTTTCCTTATGTTCAATTTCAAAAGTTCAAGAGAAGGCACAACTATCAAAAGAAGGATGCATGAAAAGTCTTAAAGCACTTCAGTCACACTTTACGTTTCTTACTGATACTTTAAAAGACTTAGGTAAAGTACTTATCTTCAAAAGAACATTCTCTCAAGACATGAATTTACTAGAAAAGCATCTTACCAGAGAAATAATTTGTAAGACTGATTGCAAGACTGCTTTGACACAACTCAGAAAAATGTTTGAAGACACCTTCAATACATAATTAAGAGAGCATATTCAGAAACATGCAACATTAGATGCTCAATCCCTCAAAGATACAATGATTCGTGACATGGATTCCATTGAGAAATATATGCTTGAGATAATTCTTCATCAACAAGAGATTCAACAAATGTTAAATAAAAAGAAGTTGATGCAAACACAAGAAGATCAGTCAAATACATTTCAAGCATTAAAAGTTGATTTAGTTGTCATACAAAACACTTGTTCTGGGAAAGAAAACAGTAATTCAGAGACTGCACTCAACAAATCAGTAAAAGACTGCAGCTTGGATTCTGAAACAAAAGATGTGCATCCAATCAAATACAAGATGTCAAAAGCAAAAGAGAGATGCATGACATACTTTCGTTGTCTTCATTCACACCTTCAAGTTCTTTCTAAAGAAGACTTAAAAGGCACTCGCATTGAACATGGATTCAAATGGGCATTCATGTCACTCTTTGGTCAAGATGATGATACTTTCACAAGTACGATGTTCCTCAACGTAGATCAACTACAAAAGCAACTTGACAAAGATAAATTTCAAGAAGATGTATCCATGGAAGCCTTATGGGTGGTAAACAGACAGTTTCAAAAGTTCATCAATTCACAGTTTTCCTTGGATTATGATAGTCTAATGATAAACAAATATTTTGCTGAATACACTAGAATCGAAGTTAAACAGTTCAGAGACACGTTACTTCAATACATGGGTAATGTTAAGAAGTATGTTGCTGAAAGAACACGTCATCAAAGACAGTATGATAGAAGGATGAATAAAAGACAGATGCAAACGTAAGAGAGTAAGACTGATACGGGTAAAGCATTGTGATGCGGGTAAAGCATTGGATGCTGATTTGTTTGTCACAAAAAGCATTAGGACAAACTCAACAGTGCAAGATAAAAGCAGCAAGTCAGGGAATGATACATATGCTGATAATGCAGATATCAGACCCATATATGATGAAGAGCCAATGGCTAAGGTATAATTGACTGTTATGATGTATATATCTTGCTATAAATGACACAATATATTGAGCAACCTGAAAATCATTCATGAAGGTAGGAGTTGTGGCAGGTAACCTGAAACAATGTTAAGTTAAAAGTCCTATGCTTGATTCATCACTTGATAACCAGACAACTGACTACTCAAAACAATCACTCGAGTCTGAAAATATTTTACTCAAAAAGACCGTTGCTAATTTCAAAAATATTTGTCAAGAATGGAAGTACATTGTATTGCTCTTGAACTTAAATATCAAAATCAAGCTTTAAAATCAGGGCAACATGGTCAAATTTTGAATGAAACAAGTAATAAAGTCAAGATTAAAAAAGGAAATTGATGTGGCTAAATTACTTAAGGAAAATGAGACTTTGAAAAAGCATTACAAAGATTTATATGATTCTATTAAAATTACGAGATCTAATACTATAGAAAAGACAACTTCTTTGCTTGCTAATAATGCTGATTTAAAAGCTCAGATTCAGGAAAAGGTTTTTGCAATTGCTGCTTTAAAAAATGACTTAAGTAAGTAAAAGAAAATAGTGTAGATACTAAGTTTGCAAAAACATTAGTCTTGGGAAAACCGGTTTTACAATCACTCATAAACCAATCAGTTGTTAGACAATCGAATGCGTTTAAATCTGAAAGACCCTAAATGTCAAAACCATGGTTTGCCTCCCAAGTTGATGTGAATAACAATTTGTCAAGACCAGTCACTCAACACTATTTTCCTAAGAGAAGAGAATATGCTTTTGCAAAACCTAATCATATGATTGCATCTAGCTCATCTAGGAATAGTTCAAAGAACATGCCAAGATTTAGTTCAAATGACATGGTTCATAATCACTATCTAGAAGATGCTAAGACAAAGACACAAGAAAGAAATAGAAATTCAAAATCTAGTGTGATGCATACTGCTAGTCTACAAAACAATACTAAAGGTAGCAAACCAAAACCTAGGAGCAATAATAAAACACCTAGGAGTTTGTCTGTATCTAAGAGTAGTTGCGTAACAATAACAGTTTTGCCCAAAGCAGATCACTCTAAGAAGTACTAGTTCTTTCTTAGATACTAAACACTTGTTTTGTTTCTACAAGTCATAGTGTGAGTCTTTAATGCCAAATATGATGCTGTATAACAACATTCCTAAAAGAAGTGAATTCTCATGCTAAGATTCAATGCAATAAGACTAGAAACAGTAAGAAACCCATAGAATAGAAAAGTCATACTCAGAAACCTGTAAGGCAGATCTTTACAGGACATAGTTTTTCTCTTAATAAGACTTTCGTTGTCTATGAGAAAACATCTCCTAGATTTGATCTTAGGTGGAAACCCACGGGTAGAATTTTCAAATATGTTGGTCTTAGGTGGATTCCTACAGAAAAGTTATTCGGCTCTTGCACAAGCAAGGCTGACAGTGAACCCACACATGGTTCCAATGTAGATTTCTCTAAAAATCATGAATGCAAACAAACTTTGGATTTAAGTGCATGTGATGTGTGTTTTCCAAGCTTTAAATTTATAATACTAGAAATACCGATTTTAACTAAAAACACAACACTTGGGAAGTATACTCGTTCATGTATAGTATAGATTTAGGTAAGACCAGGTCATTCCATGGGAATTGAAGTTTTCATAGTTTATAATTAATGTGCTAAGGTTAATAAGATTGTCACGGATCAAATTAACCAAATCTTGCATATATCGGATATTATAACAAAAGCAATTAAAAAATGATTCAATCAAATGTTTAAGGTATGTTGGTTTAGGTAATGATCACTTAGATAATGATGTGTTTGGAATAGTGTTTATAAGTTTAGAAAATAAAGATATCACATGTTATAAATCCTTTCGGCCTTTAAATATAACAAGTGATTATATTGATTAATAACAACAAATCCTTTCGGCCTTTATAAGTTATTATAATCAATATATTAAGTGGAATGATTAAACACATATATAAAAGAACCCTTTCGGCCTATTTTCTTATATAAAATATGTTTTACCAATTCAATAAACTCATATCCAAACACTACATATCAAAGATCATATTATGCCCAAACAAACATAAGATTACTACTCCATGATCAAATTAACAAAACACATAACATTCATCATGAATTCAATAAAGATCATATTCAAAAGAGTAACAAGGTTTATACCGACTTCAAGAGCAAAATATGGTGATTTCACAAAAATTTCCCTAGAACATCTTACTATACTCAAAGTAAATCCGGAAACTACGATCAAATCTGTCACAGTCGATTATAGATTTGAATAAACACTTTCTATTATGCATCTTATGAATGGATCAAACCTGGAATTGATAACGCCCAAATATAACATGTTTTTCCTATGGCTTTATTTAATATATATTTCTCATTTCTCATGAAACTTTCGATACTTAATAGCTTAAATATACTTATAGGTTTTCTCTGAAGAAACTCTAAAGACCCAAGCTCAAGAATCTATACACTTTGGGAGGCGAATACAAGAAAAGAAAGATTTCTAGCCAAAATTCAAGAAGTCCGCCGCACTTGTTACATTGTGTGTCGTACTTTCCTCTGAAATTTTTTACCCCCCAAAACACCGCCGCACTTACAATATTGTGCGCCGCACATTTTCCCAAAGATTAAAGAATTAAAGTCCATTAAATGCACCTGCATTAACTCCTCAAAACCGCCACACTTATTTGTAAGTGCGTCGCACTTCTAGTAAAGTCATTAAATATTATCGCATTAACTCATCAAGTCCGTCACACTTATTTGTAAGTGCATCGCACTTTGCACTAAAATCTTGCCTATAAATTGAGACGAAATTTCTCAACCAATTCATTCCTCACACAACCATTTCTCACTACTAAAAAATATAGATTATCTCATTCTACACACACTGTACCTTCCCTTCACCAAAACCCAAGAAATACCTTATCCCTTAAGAAAAAGATCTAACAACAAGAACTAAGAGTTATCTTACCTTGTTATTGAAATAATGGAAATTTATGTAATGAGTACTTTTGTTATGAACTCCTTAGCCATGAGAGGCTAAAACTCTCATGACTACTCGGTGAAGTTATGATAATGAATAAGTGTTTGGTATGATCTTGACCGCTTTAATCCTAAGCTTATGTTGCAATCCTATTATATACCATATTATCTATTTTAGCTTAACCAACTTAGATAATAAATCACATCGGTATAGGTCAAAAGACCCGTTATGATCTATGTGGTTTTAAAGATTTGTCTATGGTCTTTAACGTCTGTGCCGAGAAATCCACTTTCATAAATTGATAAACAAAATAGACTTTGATATAATAGTAACTGGATTATTTGGGTGACACTGTAACACCCCCAAATTGGGTCGAAGCGGAATAAGGGTCCGGGGCGTGTTACTTCTCAAATCACTAGCACAAGATATATATTGAACGACAATTAAAAGTCGTTTTAAAACTGATACATTGGATTTAACAAAATGTTTACAAAAGCTCAAAGCTTCACTATTTACTTGTTATTTTTACAAAGATTTCCAGCCCATAACAGATATCAAAATGTAATGCGCCTAAATCTTTAAATGCAGGGCATCCACACATAACCACCAATGTACACCCTTTTTGCACCCCTGTGCCTAATGATTCTCCTGAAAAACATTGCATTTAAAAACGTCAACATAAAGTTGGTGAATTTCATAGGTTTATGTAAATGTATATGCAGGACCGCAAGACTTTCCCAGTGATAATGCAACAGATGCAGACATCACAAAATGTAATTACGTTTTCCTAAGCTCATGACACCGAAGCTCGACATAAATGAATACAATATATAAATATTGCCTACATTGCCCGTGACGATGTTCAACCCGTAACATCCAAAATCCGACATGATATACGTTCGTTTCCAGTGATAGCTAGTCACCCGAACGGGGAGGTCAATCCCAAATAGATCTATCTATAATCATTCGCGCTCACATTCCAGTAATTGACAGTTCATGATTCATGGGCATAGTGGGTTATCGCTACTTAGGCAAAACGTAATCATGATAAAATGTACACTTGCGTCCAATTTGTAAAACATGCATATGTTTCTCACCCCAAAAACTTGTAAATCAATAATTGTAAAACATGGGGCTATGAACTCACCTTGAGTGAGTAAATTGATAATAAAATATCCCAAATAAAAACGTGTCACGCTAACGCCCGAATGCAACCTAGTTAATATAGGTCGAATCAGTATTCATGTACGTTGTCTAACAACTACCATATATAATCCTATATAGTTATCATCGTACCATCGTTCGGGCTATCATAATTTAAGAGGTCATGACATGACGTACGAGGAGCTAGGACACTTTAAATCGTAAATCCAACAGCTCGTCAATACGCCATCCGAAGAGGCCTCATTATGAAATTCCCTAGTAATATAGCACTTTGATAACTAATAACACATATATTTCTATATAGCTATATCACCATCTAATCGTTTAAGTGAAATCGTATTTATAAAGTAAAAACGTTTATAATTACGCCTTTAGCAAAAATGACATAACTTTGTCGTTTTAAGTCCGTTTCTCGCGTTTCTTACGCCCACGCTTTCGTATTAAGACGAGTGATCATAAAATCACATTTTTAGGTTTTCAAGATTCTGTTGTGAATAGTGTTTTTACTGTTCATTACAGATTACAACTTATTAACGCAAAACCCGTAAATGTCGTATCTTATTCGTTATAGCTCCGTTTTTAGCGATTCTTTCGAACACGTTCTCGTAATTGAAAGTTTTATCATATTATTGATGTTTACAAAGTATAAGTTTCTGCCATGAATAGTAACTTTTTATAAAATTTGTTTTATAAAGTATTTAGCGTCGTAAACTCGTAACTAGCGTATCTTCTTCGTTATAAATCCGATTTTCGAGTTTCTTATCATTTTGGAATCCTTATGAGATGTACTATATTTATAAAACCTAATATGGCTGTTACCAAATTCGAACCAAAACAGAAAGTTTGAAGTTTTTGATTAAGACATGTTTTAAGCTTGATTTTTGTACCATTAAGCTTTAACACCTTGTTACAACTACTTTACAACACTTATATCTTATGTCATACATATATTAGGTCCATTAGTTCATATTTTTCCCATGTGTTCAAGATAACAAGTCCTCTAATCTTACTTTAATCAAAAGTTGTTAATGAAACCCTAATTTTAACATGTTTACTCATGAACTTTTTATACTTAAACCAAGTGTGTACAAGAGTTATACTTTCATTATATCATCATATTAGCATCCATATAACATGTAAATAAGTTCACAAAACATTGATCATATGTAAAAATTCATTTTACATATTCAAAAGTACCCTAAATGGTGATTTAGCTAAATAGAACATATGAACACATAAAATCATAAGTATGAATTGATTAGGGTTTTAAATAACCTTGAGCGGATGAGTAGAGAAAAGAATAACAATCACAACCTTATGATTACAATCATTGGCTTGAAAATATAAGGTGAAAACCCTAATTTTCCCAAGTAAACCTTAGCTTCCTTTTCTTGCTTCCTTCTTTGCAAATGGTTAACCAAGCCTTGAAACCACCTTAGTAGGTCTTAGATATGATGTGTGTATGCTTGTATATGTGGTAGAAAATTTTGTATGGATTGCTTAAGATAATAATTTTGAGCCGTGGCTATGTATAGAGAGAAATGGAGGGTTTTGTTCTTGTTTACACTTTGTAAATGAGAGATGTGGTTTACTTGCTTAGCTAAGGCCTTATAAACATAGAGGACTAAGACAAGGAACCAAAGGAGGATTTCTAGGGTAAGTGGTCAAGTGTATGTAAAGGTGTAAGACTTGGTTCCCAAAGATAAGCCTTATCTTGATATTTTAGGGCAAGTAGTCATGAAATAGATATTTCTTGGTCCTATCCCTTGCATATCCGGACACCTTGACATATATGGGATGATATTTTGATTATTTTGTGTATTGGGTATAATCGTGGGTATTTGCTTAAGCGTAGATAGCTTTTGGTGCTTCCGGGAATGCCGAAACGCATTTTATCGTGAAACGTAAGTATTTTACGTAACCAATAAAAATAAGATGAACAAAGTTGATAATTATCCTCATAATAATCATTTAACACTTGCTTGATGTAAACGTTTAATCGTTTAATGCCCGTTTACATTGAATGATCATTTTTAGTTTACGCGATTTAGCTTAACGATTACGATTTAAGAGCAAACGCGTAAAACCCTAAAAATAAATTGTGAATTACATAATGTTATACAATGTCCTAAAACATGAGGTTTTATAGTCTTCCCCTGTTAAATGAGCCTTGTCCTCAAGGCTTATGACACGGCACTTGACGACGGTGCGATCTTGGTGAAAAGGTGTGGATATTTCTTCCTGAATTGATCTTCCTGTTCCTATGTAAACTCAGGACCTCGCCTAGAGTTCCATCGAACCTTGACAATTGGGACATGGCTTCGCCTCAATTGTTTGACTTCACGATCCATGATTTCTACAGGATCTTCAACAAAATGGAGCTTGTCATCCACTTGGAGTCCTTCCAACGAATGACTAATGGATCGTCAGAATAACATTTCTTCAAGTTGGATACATGAAACGTATTGTGGACCCTGCTCAGCTCTTGACGAAGCTCAAGCTTGTAAGCAACGGCTCCAACCTTTTTCAGCACCTTGAAAGGTCCGACATATCTAGGGTTTAAGTTTCCCCGTTTGCCAAAACGTATGACCCCTTTCCAAGGCGAAACCTTAAGCATAAATTTATCTCCAACTTAACTCCATCGGTTTACGCTTTAAGTCGGCGTAGCTCTTTTGTCGATCGTGAGCGGTTTGAATCCTTTGTTTGATCTGGATGATCCTCTCCGTTGTTTTTTGCACTAATTATGGACTAGTGAGTTAAACTTGTCCAACCTGGGCCCAACACACGGGTGAACGACACTTTCGACCATAAAGTGCTTCAAACAGTGCAGCCTTAATGCTAGCATGATAACTGTTATTGTATGAAAACTCGACTAATGGCAAATGTTTAACCCAACCATTTCCAAAGTCGATTACGCAAGCACGTAGCATATCCTCGAGAGTTTGGATGGTTCTCTCGCTTTGTCCGTCGGTTTGCGGATGATATGCAGTACTCATATCCAAACTTGTACCCAAAGCCTTCTGAAGTGACTTCCAAAAATTTGATGCGAACCGAGGGTCACGATCATAGATAATTGAAACAGGTATTCCATGCTTCGTGACTACCTCCTTTAGGTACATTCTTGCCAGTTTATCCATAGGATCCGTTTCTCTCATTGGCATAAAAATGGCAGACTTTGTAAGTCGGTCAATGATCACCCAAATAGTGTCATAACCCTGTGACGACTTAGGAAGCTTTGTGATAAAATCCATCGCGATGTTGTCCCACTTCCATTGAGGTATCTTGGCCTGCACTAACAAACCCGATGGTCTTTGATGTTCGGCCTTGACCTTAGCACAGGTCAAACATTTGCTAACATAGGTGGCGATGTTGGCTTTCATATTGGGCCACCAGTATAGTTTCTTCATATCCTGGTACATCTTGTCAGAACCCGGATGAATAGAGTATTTAGACTTGTGGGACTCGTGCATGATCACATTCCTTAAGTCGCCATAACAAGGTAACCAACTTTTGCCATTTAAGCACAGAGTTCCATCCGCACGTGGTTCTAACTTTTCCGTTCTAAGTTTCTCCGGATCTTTTGAATTCTCAACCAACATACCCCCAACATCCTCCTTCTTGATGTTCTCCGGCTTTCGTGCTTCAGTCTGAGCTTTCAAGATTTGTTTAGGAAGATCCAAGCCAATAGTCATCACTAAGGCCCGAACCCTTAGTGGTTCTCGTTCCTTTCTGCTCAAAGCATCAGCAACAACATTTGCCTTTCCTGGGTGATAACGAATTTCGCAATCGTAATCACTCAGCAACTCTAACCAGCGACGTTGCCTCATATTTAATTCCTTCTGATCAAGAATATGTTGTAAACTCTTATGATCAGTGAACACCGTGCACTTGGTTCCGTACAGATAGTGCCTCCAAATCTTTAGAGCAAACACTACTGCCCCAAGTTCTAAATCATGAGTCATATAGTTCTTCTCATGAATTTTTAGTTGGTGTGATGCATAAGCAATCACTTTCTCTCTTTGCATCAACATAGCACCCAAACCTTGGATCGAAGCATCGCAGTATACCACAAAATCTTCGCTTCCTTCAGGTAAAGCTAGAATTTGTGCACTACATAATTTTTGCTTAATCCGTTGAAATGCTGCTTCTTGTTTATCGCCCCAGTCAAACTTGACACCTTTCTGGGTTAGTTTGGTCATTGACTTGGCGATCTTTGAAAACCCTTCGATGAATCTTTTATAATAGCCGGTAAGGCCCAAAAATTGGCGGATCTTTGTGGGTGTTTTAGGAGACGCCTAATCCTTGATAGATTCAATCTTGGCAGGGTCAACGTGAATACCTCGACAGTTAATCACATGACTAAGGAATTGTACCCTAGAGATCCAGAATTCACACTTGGAGAACTTGGCGTACAATTCTTCCTTCTTAAGCAATTTCAAGATCTGCCTAAGGTGTTCTTCATGTTCCTTCTTACTTTTGGAGTAGATCAAAATGTCATCGATGAAGACAATTACAAACTTATGATCCGCTCAGACTACACCTTAAAATATATACAATATAATAAAATATCAAATATATAGTAAGGATAGTCCAAAAGCAGAGTC
>BQNB010131369.1:1664-18793 GCA_026074375.1 Tanacetum coccineum
TATAGTTTGTTTAACTTTCAAAGGATAACCGTACCTCGCGAGAGACACAAAAGGTAAGTTTTTGATCTTTGGTTCGGGAACTTATTAATGATAACACTTTAATTGAAAGTATTATATTGATGGTGAATTTTTATTTCTTTTTATGGACAATTTTTTTAATTTTTTGATTTTTTTTATATATTATATATATACTAATAAAAGAAAAATCTTTTTGTAATAATTTTTTTATATGAAAATAAACAAAATAACTTCACACAGAAGGATTTTCAAACACAAATTGTCAAACGGCTTCAACAATCGTATACAATCCTCCCCGGCAGCGGCGCCAAAAATTGATTAAAAGCTCCTTACTATATATATATATAAGTAAATATATAAATATATAATAATGAGAATCAAATATCTCAATTATAGTAAACCGGGAGTATGATTCCCGGGTCGTTATCCCCAACGAGGAATGTAATTAAAAATTGAGAGTCATTTTGATAATCAATGCTTGAATGGAACAATATTATGATTGGATTTCTAAAGCTACGGGAAATTAATGCAAACACTTAAAAACAATTAAGGGAAAACAAATTTTAACTAAAAACGTTAACGGGAATTCAATAAAACGCGACAAATAAGAAAGTATACTAAAATTAAACCCTAAATGATTATTTAAACTTTTTCTAATCCTATTTGACTATTTGAAAAGAAAACGCTAAGGAAATTCTAAAACGAGAATGATTAAAGCTTAAAAACGAAGAAAACGAGAACTGGGATCAAATCCCGTTCTTTAAAAAATGAAATTACAAAATATTAACCCTACGAAAGTAAATTTAAATCCTAAGCCTAAAATATGATAAGAGAAAATTTTATAAAAAAGAATTTTATTTTTCTGATTATTTTTCTATTTTTTATGAATTTTTATATTTTTAATAACGAAAAATGATTTAAAAATATAAAATTAATCCTAAAAATTCTTAGAAAATTACTAAAAGTGTAAAATAATATGCTTGATTTTATAAAAATTCTAACTAGAAAGAAGTTGAAACAGAAAGCTCTAAAAAGCTAGGAAATAAGCTACGGCTTATTATAGAAAATAGAGAATAAAAATGTATTTAAAAGAAATGGGTTGGGCTATCATAACAGATAGCCCTGGTCTAGTGTGATGGTTTGAGTGTGTGTGATATGGGACGAGTGTGTGCTAGGCAAGGGGTCACAAGTTCGAATCTGTGGCCACTTGTTTTATTTTTTTTATTTTCAAAACTTTTAAAAAACAAACTTGTAAAACAACTTAAAATGAAAAACTTTTGTAAAAGAAACTTTTTTGAAACTTAGGAAATAAGCTGGAAATGGCTAAAAGTGACAGAAAAACACTTGACTTATTTTTTTTTTTTACTTTTTCAAAACTCAAGCATGTTAACAAACTAAAATCAGCTAAGACTGGAACTTAATAAGCTACTTAAATCTAACCTAATGAGCAAGTCTGAACTAAATTAAGCAAAAACAAAGAGGCATTAGCTGAAATTTTCAAATAAGCACTAAGCACTTTAGTAGGAACCAAACAGACAAATAGCTAACTTTGGGCTTATTTTAAGATAAGCAAAAGGATCCTTATGGATTTCTGGCTTATTCTATCTTAAAGTCTACCTTACAAAGTTTATAAAACAACTTTTGAAACACAGTTTGAAAATCAAATGAACAAGTAAAAAGCTTAATGAAAAATGCTTATAGACTCAGTGTATGCTGAGTATATTTTTGGTTTTTTCAAAAGACAAATTGCAAATTTCAAAGCTAAAAATAGATAGACAAATGAACTTAATAAAAGAAAATAATCTAAAATAGATTGAATATGACCTAAAATCTACTAGTGCTCTTAAAATCAAGACCTAAGAACTATTATTACCCTATGAATTTTAAGCTAGGAAAAGGCTATTTGTCTGTTTTTGTGGCTGATGCAGTTGATGCAGTTGACACAAAATGACCATATCTCCAATTGATCAAATGCAGGCTTAAGGAGTTGTAATCTACAACTTTGAAACACTAAAACTAAAGCAAGGAGAGCAATAACAACATCTTAAACAGAAATGAGCTTAAAATGCAAATGAGACAGAACTTAGGCTAACAGTTTTAAACCTTTACTTGCTAAACTTGATTAAATCCTAAAAATACCTTAAATCCTTTAACTATAAATCTTAAAATGATGATTAAAGTCAAATTAAAGGAATAAAAGGATCTTAACAGTACTAACTCTAGTTAGTACTGTATTGACCCAAACACCCCTTTAAATCACAAAAACCTATTTTTAGCTTATAGAAATGAAATTTAATGCATAAACAAGTAATACCAGATATTAATAAGCTAATAATAGACCTAATAAGAAGATTTAAACAAACTAATAAGTCAGAACAATAAGCTATAATACTATGCTAGTATTTTTGAATTTTTGACAGTTTTTATAACAAATAAGAGTAAACTGAGAATTTAAACCTAACAATCAATCCTAATAAGCATTAACAACTATAATAAGCACTATTAAGCAAAACTAAACAGCAATAAGCAGAAAATAAGCAATAATAAGCTGAAATTCAAAACTAAGCTTCAAAAAGAAGTTTGAGAACTTACAATAGCCTTTGCTCTAAACAAGGCTTATCAAATGCTCTTGTGAGCTATCAACAAGCTCCAGCTTATCCTAGAATAAGCTGGTGTGGTGTTGGAAGCCCTTTCATTACTGGCTTCCCTTCCATAATAAGCTGAGGTAATTTTAGGAGTGAGTTTGAGTCTTATTAAGCTTAGTTAGGCTTTATAAAAGCTTAACTAAGTGAAGAGCTAGCTTAATAGTATAAATGACAGCTAAATGAGCTTATTTGAACATTAGAGAGCTTATTTAACAGTATTGTTTATAAAGGAAAATATGAAATGACAATTAGACACTATGAAAATTAAGTTCTTATTGATTTAACAAATGGACTATAATCTATTAAAAAGAGAATTACAATGATTTTGAAAACAAAATAAGCTAAATGACTTTAAAGAGAAAATTACATTAAAAAGCTAAATTAAATTCTACACTAAGCTACACTAGATATCCGTTGTGAGTGAGAGAGGTCTTGTATTTATAGGCCTGGAGAGAAGGATCTAGACCTCTATACACGCTCCCCTTGACTTCTAATCTTGGCCTTTTATTCTTTGCAATCATTGGATGCCCTCTTGCAGTCGTTAGATCAAAATATGATCACACGGATTGCCAGCGTGGCAATCCTTGTGTCCGAGGCTTTGTGCTTCTTTTGGCTATAATTTAGTGTAAATTCCCACTTTTAGGTATGCTTCTTGGTAGTCCACGTGTAATTCCTTATAAGGGATGTAGCCAATGGGAGCTCTTGGTGATGTTTTCTTTGCTAACATAAGAACTTGGTGCTAAGAATCTTAGAGCCACGTTGGATTGAGCATCTAGAAGGGCTAATTGTCTTTAAGCGAGTTAACTTTGAGAGGGTGAATTGGGGAAGACGGGTAAACAGTAAAACTGTTTTTCTCGCCCCCCAATTTCATATGTTTTGTGTTTGACCCGGGTTATAAGAGGGAGCTTGACCTGGGCTCAGGGTATTAGGCCATGGTTGTATTTAAAAGGATTAGGCCGGTTAAGGGTATAAAGGGTTTATAGTTAAGGGATAACGACCGTTAGCTTCTTAATAAAAGAATACTAACGGTGTTAGTGATTTAGGGTTTTTGGTGAAATTTGATTTAACATTAAGGGGTATTTGGGTATTTTGAAGGTTTTTGTCTTTTGTGAGTTGACCATGGGTTGACTTTGCTGACTTTTGCTAGAAATTCCCGGCTCTTGTACACTCTATCCGTTCCCGTGTTCATGTTTGTTCGGTTTTGACCATTTTCTTGTGATATTTGCAATATCCGTACCTACACATCACAAATGACAAAACAAGCGATATACAAGCATAATTTTCACAATTTGTTCATTTTAGGGCTATTTTTGCTATAAAAAAGATATGTGATTTCTCACATATCAAAATTCCCCAAACTAAGTGATTGCCATGTCCTCACGCAATATTATATGCTCTAAAACCAAATACCTCAAAACCTCCCCAAACTAATCCTTTGAAAAGTAGCAAAGTCTTTACTGGGGAGAGTTAAGAAATCACAAGCTTTAAAACACCCCATTCCCCATTTTTCAAAACTTTTTCCATTTTTATGATTTTTCTAATTTACAACTTACAACTTATTCATGTGTAACATAATGTATTACTTTCATTATTCATTGATAACTTTTAGGATCACGGAACAAAAAGCATAAAAAGTGTCCAAATGGATAAATTCATCGTCCCCGACTTTCACCTCTCCAAACCAAGCTTAAAAACAAGATCATTGTAAGTTACAAGTTATGATGCTAACACTACTCATAAAAGCTAATTGTGTATTACTTTTCCTCCCTTATTCCTAATTTCCTCTAAGGATTTTATTATTATTATTGGTGACAAATAAATTATGTCCTTATTAATAAAGTAAACCCGGTTTAGACCATTAATAGTTTGAAATCCTTTCCTAAAGAGATAATGTGGTGAGAATGAGGTCCATATTAATATTCTAATTTCGCATGATTTAGGGGTTATCCTTTTTATTTCATCCGAAACAACTCAACTACGAGTCCAGAGACAGAGGCTTTATTTAGGTAACTCCGGAGTCGAAATTTGGCTTTATTATTATTATTGTAACATTATTAAACCTCGGTCCTTTAAAAGGCTGCAACATCGGTTGTGAGCCGGCAAGATGCAGCAAACATATTTCGACCTCGGTAATTTCCTCAACCTTTTAGAAGGCTGCAACATCGGTTGTGAGCCGGCAAGATGCAACAAACTTTTATCAGTCTCGGATTATTATTACTATGTGCCTTATTTAGAAGACTACCACATCGGTTGTGAGCCGACAAGGGGTAGTAAACTTTTATCAGCCCACAGTTTTTATTATTATTGTTATTACCTCCACCCTTTAAATGACTGTCACATCGGGATGGGAGCCGACCATGATCTAGAAGTCTTATTTCGGCTTTGGTTTATTTCATAATTATTATTATTAAAGCCAAATTTCATGCCTTGTGGTCTTTTAACAACTGCCACATCGGTATGCGAGCCGACCATGGTCTAGGAGTCTATTTCCCCACAACACTGACAAAACCTTGATGTGTACCTTACTTTTACCAAAAGGAATCTCTACGAAGTGATCTAAACTAAGAATAGCAAAAACCAAAGAAGCTTTATTTATTCAACAATTATATGATGTTTATTAAGCTAATGGGAGTAAAAAGCCACAATTAACCTTTATGACCCTTAAAGAAATCCAATTATTCTATGTTTAGCACCAAAACTTATACTCTACTCTATCATCTCTTGTTCTTCACAATTTAAATTTTTTAATAAAGAAACTCGTGAATACTTAGCCTAATAAATCGAACTTTGCATATTTAAAATCAATTATGGGAACTTGCAAAGTCTTGACTCTTTTAAGCTAGACTTGCGTTTTATAGCTCCTTGTATAAAAGATTAGCAAAATCAATCTATTTACGTTAAGGAGAAAGCTAAGATATAAAACCGGTCGGGTCAAAATTTACTTTTCGTTCTCACCAACGGAAAACCTACATTCGTGTCAACTATTTTCTATTTTTCTACAAATTTTTTTATATGAACAATAAACTAGATATTAAGGCTTAAAAATTTAAAAATTTTGTGGGAAAACGGGGTACATGAGAACAACGAGCAAAGGTAGGTATGATCATATCGAAGATATACTATCCCATACTAAAACTAAACATTGTCCTTAATGTTTCCTAGTCTAAGGCTTATAACCCAATACTAGAACTCAAAAAGTCGAATGCATAATCCGAGCATGGAGAAAGTATCACATAAATATTAAGCCGTTTATCAAGTATGCTAAAAGATAGATGTTAGTCGATAATAATCTAGGATATCGGATTTCCCCAAACTAATGGCATGCAAAGGCTAGGAAGCTCGAGTAGACCGGGACAAAATACCAAACACGAGAGTCTTCAGAAAATTTTGGGTCAATCCAATAAAAAAATTACAAGTACAAACAACAAGAATCGGAAGAGTACAAGCCTCCTCACATCACAATAGAAATAAGAAAGAAGAAAAATAGATAAGCATGGGGTGCCTCCCATGAAGCGCTTGTTTAGGGTCACTAAGCTTGACCGAATCCCCGAATTTATTTTTCCTTAGGGAAGGTTTGGAGATCCGGGACAACCATCTGTGGTACTTCCCCTCCAAAGTAGTGCTTAATTCTATGACCGTTCACCTTGAATTTTGGCCTGAAGTTTTGGGATAACTCGACTGTGCCATAAGGGTACACATAGGTAATGGTGAACGGTCCAGACCAACGGGATTTTAACTTGCCTGAGAAAATCTTCAATCTAGAGTTAAAGAGGAGGACTTGATCACCGACGTTGAAAACACAGTTTTTGATCTTTGAGTCGTGGATCCTCTTTGTTTTCTATTTATAGATCAAAGAGTTTTCATAGGCATGATCACGAAGTTTATTTAATTTATTGAGTTGAACTTTACGGTGATCACCCGCGGTCTCAAGGTCAAAGTTTGCATGCTTCAAGGCCCAGTAGACTTTGTGCTCGAGCTCGATCGGTAGATGACATTTCTTTACTATGAGCTGAGCATGTATGGAGGTACACCCGATGGGGTGTTTTGTACGCTGTACGGGAAGGACCCAAAGGTGTCATCTAGTTTATCCGACCAAGATGCACCGTTCTCGCCCACGGTCCTTTCAAGAATTCGTTTCAAGCTACGATTGGATACCTCAAGTTGCCCACTTGTTTGTGGGTGATAGCGGTTGTGAGAGGCGGTGAAGTAACTCCCGTATTTATCATGACCTTTGCAAACTGGTCATTGCAAAAATGGGTTCCGCGATCACTTATGATAGCACGAGGGGCACCGAATCGGGCGAAGAGAGATTTAAGAAATTTGCAAACAACTCGGGCATCGTTGGTGGGGAGCGCTTTTGCTTCAACCCATTTTGACAAATAGTCGACGGCCACGAGTATATATTTGTTCCCTCGTGAAGACAGGAACGGCCCCATGAAATCGATGCCCCACACGTCAAAGATTTTGCAAACTTGGATGGAATTTTGAGGCATTTCATCACGTTGCGAAATTTTTCCTTGACGCTGACAAGTGTCACATTGGGTGACCAAGTCATGGGCATCATGGTAAATCGTGGGCCAATAAAATCCTGGAGTCAAAAACCTTTTTGGCGGTGTAGTTGGCACCGTAATGTCCCCCGGTGGGTCCACTATGGCAAGCTGTGAGGATGTCAACAGTTTCTTGGCCAGCAACACACCGCCGGATCATTTGATCCACACATATTTTGAACAGATAAGGGTCGTCCCAAAAGTATTGTTTAACATCCTTAAAAAACTTATTCTTTTGCTGGGACGACATCCTTTTAACAATGAAATTTCTCGCGTGGTAATTTGCATAATCAGCAAACCACGGGGTACTTGAGTCACCACGAGAAGTCACCATATTATGTGTCTCGAGAGGAAACTTCTCATTTACCTCCTTTGGGTTGAGCACATTTTCATAAGGATTTTCTAATCTGGAAAGATGATCGGCTGCGAGATTCTCAGCTCCTTTTGTGTCAATTACTTTGAATGTGAACTCTTGAAGGAAGAGAACCCACCGGAGCAATCGCGCCTTGGAATCTTTTTTAGCAAAGAGATATTTTAGGGCGGAGTGATCCGTATACACTATGCTTTTGTTCAAGATGAGGTAAGATCAGAATTTTTCGAAGGCATACACCACGGCTAACATTTCTTTCTCCGTCGTGGTGTAATGCGATTCCGCCTCGTTCATTGTTTTACTAGCATAGTGTATAGGCCTAAAGTGTTTTTCATGACGTTGCCCCAAGACTGCACCTATGGCAAAGTCGCTTGCATCGCACATAAGCTCAAAGGGCAAGTCCCAGTCTGGGGCAATCAAGATTGGAGCTTCGGTAAGTTTTTTCTTTAACGTTTGAAAAGCTTGAATACATTCATCGGAGAAGATGAACGGAGTATTCTTCTCAAGAAGATGAGTCATCGGTCGGGAAATTTTGGAAAAATCCTTAATGAACCGTCGGAGAATACCGGCTTTGATGACGAGAAAAGAAAACTCCGAACACCCTTAATGGTGGTGGGATGAGGTAACTTAGCAATCACGTGTACTTTGGCTTTATCGACCTCAATCCCATTTTTGGAAATCTTATGACCAAGGACAATGCCTTCCTTAACCATGAAATGACTCTTTTCCCAATTTAGACAAAGATTGGTGTCTTCGCACCTTTAAAGCATCTTGTCTACACGAGAGAGGCAATTTCCGAATGAATTCCCAAAGACCAAAAAGCGGTCCCATGAAGACCTCTTAATCCGTTTTTTCGATCATATCCTGGAAAAGATAACATCTTACACCTTATGGAACGTGCCTTCCTGTGTGCATTGCATAAGCAAAGCATGCGCGGTAGGCGAAACATTCCCGTATAAGGAACACCGTGAATTTTGTCTTTTCTTGATCATGAAGGTCGCATGAGAATTTGAAAGTAACCGAGAAGAGATGGAATAGAAAGAAACCATCAGAAACAATAGTACTCGTTTCACGCTAATCTCTCATGCATTTGATCCATAAACTGGTTTAGAGGGGTGAGCACGGCCAGAGGCCCGGACCGGACATGCCAAGACCGGACCAGACCAGGACCGACTTAGAGTCCTAAAATGTCGGGACCGAGGACTGGCCCCGAAATGGTACGGTCCGGTTCGCGTCAGGGTCATTTCGGTCCGGTCCGGTCTACACGGCATAAATCTTGCGGTTTTTGTGGGCCGAGCCGGCTGGACAGACCGAACGGGACCGAGACCAAAAATAACAAATTACCCCGGACCGAGGACCAGTCCGAAGATAAGAGTTCGTCCGGTACGGTCGGTTATCCCGGGTCCGGGGGTTTTTTCGGTCCGATTTTCTTGGTCCGGTTCGGTCTCCCGGTCCGGTAATGCTCACCCCATAAAACGGTTTAGTGGAATGTGGTCTTTAGGGTGGTTCGTTTAACTTTTCGATAGTCAATGCATACACGCCATCCCGTAACCAATCGAGTAGGAATTAACTCATTTTTATCATTTTCAACAACGGTAAAGCCACCTTTTTTGGTACGCAATGTCGGGGCCTAACCCAAGGACTGTCCGAGATTTAGACGCGATTTTTTTTTTTTTTATATTTTCTTCCCAAGTGGTAAATTAATCGACGGCAAGAAGTTTTTCAACTCCTTTTTGAATGACATCGTGGATTTTTGGATTCACCGTTCTTTGGTGTTGAACCGCGGTTTGTAGGTCCTCTATCCATAAGAATTCTTGTTGAGTACATATTTTCGGGTTGAATACCCTTGATGTGTCGGAGAGTTTCCAGCGATGGCTCCTTGTGTGACTTCAAACCTTTTAGGAGAGCGGCTTTTTTCTCGACACTCAAGTCTTTAGCATTTGAAGAGCTACTTGTTTGTTCACCTTCCAAAAATGCGTATTCGAGATGAGGAGGTAAGTCCTTGAGTTCGACTTCGAGAGGTTCATCAATTGAAGATTTATCAGTTTTAGCTTCACAAACTTTAAGTTCTTTTCAAATTTTTGGTAAATAATTTCCTTGAGTGGGAGGGGGTAATGATGGATCATCATTGAGAAATGATTCAAGAAGAAGAATTTCCCCCTCTGGGTCATAGTAAGAGTCATCAACTTTCGGTGAAGTTGGATCATCTTTGAGAGCGAGGAAAGCATCGACTTCCTCGAGAAGAAAATTACTATCCCCGAAGGGAGTGAGAGTCAGAGAAGAGGTGGAAACGATCGGGTCATAATAAGGAGTGGGATTGCCACTCGCGATCACATCGGAGAAACCGAGAACTTCTTGAGAATACTCCTCACAAGCCATTTCAATGACGTCGATTCGGTTCGCCGTCATATCATCGTAATTAGAGGAGTATCTCGAAGTTTGGTCAAGATTAAATGTTACGGCTTCTTTTCCAACACGAAGAGTTAATTCTCCTTCGTAAACATCAATCAAAGCACGTCCGGTCTTTAAGAAGGATCTCCCGAGAATTAGGGGGACTCGGGGATCGGCATCAAAGTCTACGACTACAAAGTTGGCCGGGAATTTGAAATTTCCTACTTTTAGGTAGACTTCTTCGGCGATACCAATCGGTTGGGTAATCGAACAGTCTGCAAGTTCAAGAGTCATACAAGTAGGAGTGAGTTCCGGAAGAGAAAGCATTTTCCACACGGATAATGGCATGAGATTTATGCTAGCTCCAAGATCGGCCAAGGCTAAGCACTCATCCATTCCGGGAAAATCACACGGTATTAGAAATTTGTCGGGGTCTCTAAGTTTTTCGGGTAACTTGTTGAGGATAACTGCCGAACAATGCTCATTCAAAGGAGTTCTAGCCATCTCACTTAATTTTTCTTTATTTCCGATTAAAGCTTTAAGAGTCAAGGCAAATTTTGGCATAAGAATCAAAGCATCCTTGAGGCTAATTTCGAAACTCAAATCTTTAAAGATTTCATAGAATTTCTCAATTTGATCGTTAGCTTTTTCACGGCGCCTTTCATCATTACGTCTCGAAGGATACGGAATTGACGGTTTCAAGTTAGGCATCGAAGCACTAACGGGAGTAACAACGGGCTCAGAATTTGGTACATGAGTTTGAACTTGGACAACCAGAGGTTGGACGTCTTTGGTACTTCCGTTATTAGTAGGAGGCACCGTGTCCTTTGTCACCTCGGTTTCACGTTCCACTACTTTAGGAGGAGAATGAAAAGAAGTGTAGGATTCTGTGTGAGGACCTTGATAAGCAACACCAGCTTGGGTGGTATACCCTTAAATCTTCCTTCGGGTTAGTAATGGTATTACTAGGGAGTGTCCCTGAACCTGAAGTAGAAGCGGTATTGGAATTCACAAACTTGGTAAGCATGTTCGTTAAATTGGTCATTTGATTTTGCAAGTTTTGATTCTGATTCTGCATATTTCTCATCACTGCATCATTAGCTTTGACGTAATTTTGAAAATCATCCTTCGACACACCTTGTGTTTGCGGAGCCGGAGCTTGGTAAGGTTGAGCTTGGTGAACCGGGGGTTGATTAATCGGAGGTCGATAAATTTGGCTTTGGTTGTAATTGGTCCCCCGGTTTTGGTTGTAACGGTTTTGGTTATTTCCTTGGTTTTGAGCGGGAGGAAAACCGGGAGGTCGAATTTGATTAGCAATCGGGGCTCGGTAACCGGTATTTCCTTGATTGAAATTAGCTGCGGCGGCTTGGGAAACATACTCTTGAATATTGTCACGATAAACGTTGCCATCGGTGGCGGGACAATTTCGGTAAGAATGAGCTCCACCACAAGTAACACAACTTTCCTCGACCGCTTTTACGGGAGCGGGAGCTTGGGATTTCTTATCAAGAAGTAAGGCTTTCACCATATCTTTCAGTTCGGCAACATCGGGAGAAATACCGGGGGTGGAAGAGCTCGCACTCACTTTTGCAACAACCGGTTTGTTACGTGAATTACGAACTTTGGATTTGCTCTCAATGATTCTTAGGCAATCACGGGGCATTTTATCCAAAAAGTTACCACCCGCGGCGGAATTAAACGAATCTTGATCATTAGAGTTCAAAGCATTATAGAAAGTATCGAGTTAATGTAACTCCGAAAATCCATGATGTGGGCATGCCCGAAGAAGATCATTGAATCGGTCCCGTGCCTCATAAAAAGTTTCATCAAATCTTTGTTGAAATCTCATGATTTCATTTCGAAGATTTGTTGTTTTGGAAGGAGGGAAAAATTTGTTGATGAATTTCGAAACAAGATCATCCCATGTGAGAATCGATCGAGGGGGTTCTTTTTTAAGCCAAATCCGGGCGGCACCCTCGAGAGAAAATGGGAAAAGCATAAGCTTTACCGACGTACTCGGGACGTTCGGGAACTTCATCGTAGAAGTGATCTTGTTGAAATAACGGATGTGAGCATGAGGGTCTTCTTTGTCATGTCTGAAAAATTGTTTGTTTTGAACGAGGGTAAGCAAACCGTGCTTAAGCTCAAAGTTGTCCGCGGTGATTTCGGGCACAACGATGGCATCCTCGTAACCCACGGTGGGTGCTTCGAGCAATTGAGCCATAGTACGAGTATCATCCATCGTAACTACGGGAGGAGCTTGATTTTCAATTGGTTCTACAAGATTAAATGGTTCAACAAAAGTCGGGTTGACTTGTTGTTGTTGACGGTTAGAATTACGAGATTGAGAACGAGTGCGCATGCACTAAAATGTAAAAAGAAAATTTATACTAATTTTTTTTGTTTTTTTTATTTTTTTATTTTTTTCACAATATATTTTAATAACGGATAATGAGAAAAGACACTTAAACCTAATAATCAACTCGCTTCTCGGTAACTCTCTCAAAGAAAAACGCACAAAGGAGTTTGTTTAACTTTAAAAGGTGAGCCATACCTCGCGAGAGACACACAAGGTAAGTTTTTGATTCTTTGGTTCGAGAACTTATTAATGGATAATACTTCAGTTGAAAGTATTATATGTTGGTGTTCTTTTACCAACATGGTAATTTTTTTTATTTCTTTTTATGGACAATGTTTTTGTATTTTTGGTTTATTTATTTATTATATATATACTAAATAAAAGAAAAAATCTTTTGGTATTTTTTTATAAGAAAATAAACAAAATAACTTCACAAGGAAGGATCTTCAAACAAAAATTTTCAAACGGCTTCAACAATCGTAAGCAACCCTCCCCGGCAAATGCGCCAAAAACTGATCAATACTGACTCACACCTTTAATAAATATATAAAAATATAAATATATAAATACTTATAAATACATAATAAGGGTAAGAATCAAAAAATCACAATTATAGTAATCCGGGAGTATGATTCCCGGGTCGTTATCCCCAACGAGGAATGCAATTGAAAGCCGAGAGTCGTTTTGAGAATTGATGCTTGAATGGAACAAGATTTAGATTGGTTTTCTAAAACTACGGGAAAATTAAGGCAAAAACTTAAAAACACTTAAGGTAAGACAAATTTTAACTAAAAACGCAAATCGGGAATCCTAAACGGGACCTAAAAACCCTAAATTAACAAAATTAAGTCCTAAAATGATCTTTTTGGTTTTTATAAGTCTAAATTAACTAAAAAGCTAGAACAAAGAAAACTAGACCAAAAACGAAGGTGATTAGGGCTTAAAAACTCTAAAAACATGAACGGGATTCAATCCCGTTCTTTAAAAAATATAATTTTGAAATTTAAACCCTACGAAAGCAAATCTAATTTTTCTAGGTTCTAAATGTTAAACGAAAATTTTCTAAAAAAGAATTATATTTTTTTTTACTTTTTTATATTTTTTTATAAATTAAAAACGATTTTAATGAAATTAAATATTTAAAAATACTAAACTATTTATAAAAAAACTGGAAAAATCATGAAAAGTAGTTTGATTAGTGAGGAATCTAGTAAAAATAAGCTTGTGAAAACAGCTTATCAAATAAGCAGTGAAATAAGCTAAAAACGGCTTATAAACTAAAGAGCCTAAAACGTATATAAAAGATTGATTGTGCAAAGATAAACCGAAAAAGACCCAAGGGCGAGTTGGTAGAGGGAGTGTGTGTGTTGTGCAAAAACGTTTGGTGATAAGGGTGAGGTCCCGGGTTCGAGCCTTGCTCACCTAGGACTTCCCCTAATCCCAAATGTTTTTGTTTTTGCCATTTTTTTATAACTTTTTAAAACACTTAAAAAATAAGCACTTTTTACAAAAACACCTTTTTTATAAACCACGAATAAGCACTGAAATAAGCTAAGAAAGAGACAGAATAAGCTAAAAACACTTAAACACTAAAATGCTAACTGTTTGGCTAATTAGGCACAAATAAGCAAACCAAAAAGAGTAATAAGCTAAGACAGGTAATAAGCTATCTCTAAAAAGCACTTCAGAACAAAAATAAGCAAGCACAATAAGCTAGAATGACAGAATACTCAAAAAGCTATAAAACTTAAGGAATTTTAAGCTAAGATGCAAATAAGCTTAAATAAGCTCTAAACTAAAGAGAATAAGCTAAAATGGGCTTAAACTAACCTAATAAGCTAAACTAAACCTAGAATAAGCAAAAGCAATAAGCAGATAAGCTTAAATAAGCAAATGAGCCTTTTGGCAAAAAACTAGTAAGCAAAAGGCCAAGAGGGACTTTTCTAGCTTAAAAATAAGCTAGCAAAAGGATCCTTATGGCTTAGTGGCTTTATACCCATATGAGAATGGCCAAAAAGCTACAATAAGCAACAAAGAAAAAGCATTTTGAAATTCAAATAAGCACTTAAAAAGCTTTATGAAAAGGCTATCTCACACTGACTCAACACTTAGACAAATTTTTGATAACTTTTGCAATCTTAACAAAACCACACTTTTGAGCTTAAAAATAAGCACACAAACAGATCCTTATGACTATATAACCTACAAACAGATAAAATTTAGACCTCAAAGAACAAGAATCAACAATCAAAAAGGAGTTTGAAATTCAGGATAAGCAACAATAAGCAAATGAAAAAGCATTTTCTCAAACTTTTTGAACACTTAGCAATCTATGACAGTTAGCACTTTTAATAGTTTTTTGCAAAAACTTAAAACAACAATTGCAGGCTTTAGAGCTTTGTTTCTAACCTCTTTTAACACATTCATAAACACAAAATCAACAATAAGCTAAAGCACAATCAAATAAGTAACTAAAATAAGCTATAACCTAACAGTTTCAAACCAATAACTCTTAAAACCTTAATTTTGAGTTTTAATACTTAAAAACTTTTAACAACTGAACTTTATGATGATTTTAAGTTAAACTAAGGTGACCCAAAAGACTTAACTCATTTTGACCCGTTTTGACCTTCAAAATCAGTTAAACCAAACACCCCTTTAAAAACTAATTTTAACTTTTTAACTTGATTCAAACTGTTTTAAGCTAAAACTTTTAAAAACCAGATGTTAACTAAGACTACTAAGCAATATTAAGCATATATTAACAACAAATAAGCACTTAAATAAGCTGAAACAGATTATGCAATTATAAGCTAAAATAGACAGAAATTTAAGCAAACTTAAACTAATGACTTCTAAACTACAAGACAAGCATTTTAAGCAATAAACATCATAAATAAGCAGTAGTAAGCATAAATAAGCACAAATAAGCAGTAAATAAGCAATGCTACAGTGAAATAAGCTAAAACTTGGAAAAAAGAAGACTTACAAAAATCCAAGCTTTTGTGAATGACTAAAGTACCCAAATCAGTTCATAAACATCCTATAGCTTATCCACATAAGCACTAACCCATGGCCATCCAATATTTACCATGCTCCATGAGAGTTTCTTGATATTTTTGGTATTTTTTAGATTTTTATAAGTAAAACAGTTAATAAAAGTGATAAAACAGTAAACAAAGGCAAAGATTAAGAAGCTAAAAGCTTAGTGAAGCTTTTAGGTCAGATCAATAAGCTGCATCATAGCTTAAAAAGCTTAACATGTTATATTAAATGATCAAACACAGAATCTTAAAAACAATACCTCAAACTTTTCATTAAAAACTTAAACTTTTACAAGGAATTTGAAATACAGAATAACTTAAATAAAAATTAAAAGAGACTAAAAACTTACAAAAACTCTCAAAAAAAACTCCCCTTACTACAAGGGTTAAGCCCTCTATTTATAGGCCGGATTGAAGGACCTAGACCCTTGGCTTGGTTTTCTTGTGTGAGAGGAAAAGAAGCTTCAATCTTGGCCCTTTAAATCATCTAGTGCTTCTTTAAATCCATCACAACCCTTGATTGTGTCCACGCGATCATTCCCCAATGATTGCCTTGGATCGCCAACGTGTCAGGTGCCAAAAACGTCATCTATTGCATCATTTAAGCTTCTAGAATGTGGGTTAAGTAGGTTTAACCTCGGGGTAAGAGTAATTTTGGGGATGGAGGGTGAATAGTGACAATGGGAGAGTGAGCGGGAAAATAGGTTACTTGTTTGTTTGGTGCAGGGTGATAGTTAGGTGGATTGGCAAGAATGGTCCCTCCATTTTATATGAGTATATGCATTAAAGGTCCTTGGTGGTACAACTTTGGTCCTTGGAGTTATATTTTTGTTTGCACCGTTAGTCCTTTTAGGACTAACATGGGTGTTATAAAGGGGGTTGTGGTTAAAGGGAGTTATAAAGGTGATGGTGGGCTAGTTGTTGGGCCGGGTATTATAAAAATTGGACTTGGGCTTTTATTTATGTTTAAGGTGTATAAGATATAAGTGGGCTATCCCGGGCCCACTAGGTGGGTACGGGTGGGCCTACTTTTGGCAGTTTAGGATTTCAGGTTTGGTTTTCGATGCTCTTTCCAAATCCACTTCCCGAGGTTGACTTTGACTTGATTTGACTTTGACTTTTTGTTGACTTTTGGCTTTGATTTGACTTCTCTTTCACGCTCTTTTCGTTCTCGTGTTCGGTTTTGTTATTTTGGCTTCGATTTTTGTCATTTTCTTGGATATCCATTACCTGCATAATACAAATGTAAAACATACAAATACAATGTATTTTTGGTATGTTTTTAGTCATTTAAGTCCGATTTTAGTGGTCAAAGGTATGTGTAATTAAACACTTCCTTGGTTACCAACCTGAGTTAAAATGCTAGGTAAGAGGTTCTGCAATTGTTGGGCAATGATTGTCAAGAAGTCGGGTGCTCCTCCTACACCCCCATTGACTCCCTCTACATTCCCATTAGCTCCCAACCCCTGGTCATTCCCTTGACCATTCAATTCGTCAACACGCTCATCATTACCTCCCCTAGGTCCTCTACCCCTCCCACATCTACCAACCTGTTCACCTGTTCCCCCTCCTCGTGATTTGGCAACAGGCCGACCAGCACTCTAGGTCCTCATCCTTGGCGGCATTATCTACACGAAGGAGAACATGGGAAACGTAAGGTAGTAGGAAGACTAACATATATATAGAATATCTTACTATATATATAATTATACACATAATACCCCCTTATGGTGTCAACATCAATTTATGTGAACA
>BQNB010131370.1:0-11622 GCA_026074375.1 Tanacetum coccineum
GTCCCGGTTGATTACTTCTTCAACAATGACTTGGCATACTTGCAAGGAGGAAGCACCAATAGAATATACATGATGATGCATATTTTCTTTTAAATACTAATTTATCAAGTTTTAATTTTATAAAACTCAATCTACCTGACAACGCACTAACGGGTAAAGAACCCGATCATGAGTAATGTAGTTTTGGTAAATCCGAGGTCGTCCCAAGAGCTAAAAGGTGGTTACAAATCCGAGTTAAAGTTGGTTCTCATGTTTTAAAAGTTGTTTTGATGAAAAGAATAGAACTTAATTGGAATGAACTAGGTACGAAACAAGAGAAGGAGATACGATCCTAATTACTTATTAATTAATCTAATGATCCACTTATTCTACTTAATGTAAAAGCGAGGATTGAAAGATCATCTTATCCTTAATTAGCTCGCAAATCCCATCCCCTATAGCCTTTATAGTAACAGGGATTTGTCCCACTGGTCATGGTGAGCGAGCATCATATTTGGCATTCTTATGGTCAAAGTAATATACCCAATCCACAATTAGCAAGAAGTAAATGAATCATAATGGTAATTAATAAGATAAGAATAGCCAAAAAACTACATTCATACAATCAACATTATCGTCAATTAATGATAGTAATGAAAACATGATAATCGAACCAAACTGTATGATGATGATGATCGGGACCGAATTCTTCCTTCTTAAAAGGCTGGAGAGTGCTGAAAAACGACTTGAGGAGATGTTCCAGTCGTCCCCTCAGATAGGAGGGAGAAGGATGACTCTTAAGGCTGAATTCGGCCCCTATTTATAGGCTTCTGAGGGTGTTACGCCGTAACTGATTTGTGGGTTACGCCGTTACCTTGCTGATGTCGACATTCCAAAGTATAGGCAAAAATGGACTTTATGGCGTAATCTTTTTTTGGTTACGCCGTAACAAAAGTTTATAGCATTACCAATTTTTGGTTACGCCGTAACGAAAGTTTATGGCGTAACCAATTTTTGGTTACACCGTAAACCCTTCTGCAAAATTGTAGCAAATGTAATTTAACTTCAGATTGGTTATGGCGTAACCACATAAGGTGTTACACCGTAAAGTGCTGACGCGGCTTTCCATATTAAAGGCTTGAATTTATTACGTCATAGCTAGTTGCCATGTTACGCATATCCTCTCTCCATAAACAGTAGCTCTAACTTGGTCCAAATTTCTTTCTATAATACTGGTTACGGCACAACCATAT
Source organism: Tanacetum coccineum (assembly GCA_026074375.1). Classification (NCBI taxonomy): domain Eukaryota; kingdom Viridiplantae; phylum Streptophyta; class Magnoliopsida; order Asterales; family Asteraceae; genus Tanacetum; species Tanacetum coccineum. The sequence goes on from BQNB010131370.1 coordinate 1,233, forward strand.
ATGTGGTTATGCCGTAATCTCCTCATAAATGATGTGTCTTTGCTTGAGATTTGTTACGGCGTAACCTTCCAAATCTGTTACGCCGTAACTACTTCTAAGAATCCGTGAATATTTGCTCTTTTAGTCCTTTTCCCCTTGTTTCTTGTCATTTTCCTACATTTCACCTGAAAACTATAAAATGATAAAAAAATATCTCATTTTCGAGTATTAGTGAAACATTTGCAGGTAATATAGGGAGTAATTTGACACTAAAAAGTATTAAATATTTGATGTTATCAACAGTACATGTGTTTAGCACTTGGAAATATAGATGCAATGGCTTGTATAAGTCCTTGTGGATAATTAAGGTTAAGGATGGGATTAAAACTGTAACTGTTCTTAGTTTACATAAAACACATAACAAATTATACAATAAAATGTATACCCTTTGCCTATCAGAAATGAAAGTGTAATTGAAGTTGCTTCTATACCAAGATCCTCTCCAAGTAAGTTCAAAAACCAATACCAAGATGTCTTACTTTCTACTTCAACTATAACATATGCTGCTGGATATATCCCATTGTTTGTATCAACCTTAATTGTTGTTAGTATTTGGCCTATCCAAGGACCTAACATGAAGCATCCATCTAATCCTAAGATTTCTCTGCCACAAGCTCTAAAACCTTGTTTTAAAGCTCCCAAAAACACATACACCCTTCTAAAAGTTCTTGTCATAGACTCTGGATTTGGTTCTTGTTGTACATCAATCCTAACAGTTGTGCCTGGATTTTGATTAATCAATTCTTAGGCATACTCTTTAAGCAGTGAATATTGCTCCCTGAAACTGCCTGTCATTTTATCAGTTGCAGTTCTCTTTGCCCTAAAAGCTTTCATCTTTGAGACTCTTACATCAAATTGTTTTTGCATTTGATCTTGAACTGCCCTCACAAGAATAAGTAAGTGTTTTGATAATATGATCTGAAAGAAACCTAGATGTACATTTCTCTTGATTGTATGTAGTTGTGATCTTCAATTAATGTTCTTACCTCCCATCTGCCTCTATTAGTGTATGCAACAAGCATTGTCCAAGGGCATGAGTATTTATCTTCTTTCTTTTGTTTATTAACATTTTTACCCTTCCCCTGGTCTATTTTGTCTTTGCCTAAAATATTCTTCTAGCCACTAATGATGTTCTCTCTAATGACGGGACCACCTTTTGTTTGAGAAAAAAATATTTTTGCCCATATTAGTATCACTAGCAACATAAGGGACCAAGGCTGGAATTGTTCCTTCACATCTAACTCTCACCCTTTCTTTATCATTTTTTACCATTATTTGCTTTCTCCTAGTTTCAACTCAATGTTTCCTAACTCTTCTTGTCATAATTTCCTTAGTAGCAAATTGTTGCCCTATGTAGAAGTAATACTTATTGGGACCCTTGTTTTTTTGCTTGTTTATTCTTCTTAATTCCCTAAGTTGAATTCTCCTTTCAGAATCAATTCCGTCATCTAAGTCACTGTTAAATGAGTCATAATCAATGACATCTAGATCGTGTTCCTAAAGCTCAATAGCACCTATACTTAAATCATGTTTAGGGTCTGCAGTGAACTTGAAATTATTCATACTCGCAGGAACATCTTCAACTATATGCTTATCATCATCAAACACTTAATCATGCTTTGGATCATAATCCAAATCCTCTAAGTCACTATCACTTGTATCATTTCCTTATGTGAATCTCTTCTTCTGATTCATTATCTGCATCCACCTCCACTTCTTTAAACTTTCTAATAGGACCAACCCTTTATGTCTCAAATAGCATCTGCAAGTCAAACACATCATCGACTATGGAATTGTTACCTACATGAACTACCATCTACTTCCAGGTGATCTCATCCCCAATGATCTGCTTCCCAGTGTTTGCATATTCACCTAGTATCTCATCATGATCTTCAAAAGGATCATCAGTACTTTCTACTACAATTGGTCCTTCCACAAAACTAGCAGGCTATTTTTTACTCAAATTTTTCATTACTTCACCAATGCTTAATGACTTAGAGCTAACTTGTTCCCACTCTTTTGTCAAATTCCTATGACACATAGGTGTTAAATTCCTATTCACGTCTGCTATCGATTTCTAAGGAGCCTTTCTTAAGTGATTATCAACTGCTATTGCAACTCCCTTCTTAGGTGTAACAAATATACTTGAATCTACATTACTACTTCCATGTTCAACATACACCAAAATTATCTTATTATCCTTAACATACTTTACCATCTCTAACACATCAGCATCAACATTCAAAGTGTGCAGACCATAATCTAAGCCTAATCTTGGTCTTAAAAAATGGTAGTACATTAAGTCTGCTACACCATAACACAGTTTAACTACAATATCTTTAAAGTCATGTAAACAAAACTCATCAATGTCAATAACTGATGATACGTGTCCACCAACGTAAGACTTGCTAGGTGTTGGTGTAAAGTACCTGCCATGGTGGATTTCAAATGTGACTGACTTAAGGGTACCACCTGCAATTATAACCACGAAACATTAACAACAATTGTACCTTCTCTAAAGAGCTCTATCAAAAAATTTAAGTAAACACAAAAATGGACTATGTTCTTACCATTTTATGTAGCTTCATCAGTGTTTGAGCTATCTTTAGGCTTATTTAAATAAAAAAATTGCTTCACCATGATCAGTCAATAAAGAACAAGCTCAAGGATTGCATGTGTGAGCGGGAGGGGAAGAAAAAGGGATGAGGTATGTAATAAAAGAGTCAAAAGTCAAGGTTTGTATAAGTTAGGTGATCAACAAACATGAATGGACTAAATTGCCCCTGACGAAACAAAAACATAACAAAAAAATAGATGGAAAAAAGTCAAAGGACCGGTCAAATCCTTTTGGTCAACCACAGGGATGCTTGGTGTAATTATTGCCTTTTTAGGACGAGAGATAACCACAAGGACCAAACATGTAATTAACTTACAAAACAATAATAGTACTATGAAAACCCATTTCCAATTTCCCCAAAATCAAACACAAATTTGCTCTTCTTTTTGTTCCAATTTAAAACCAATTATCACTGTAAGTTATTTATTGTTTCATAATATATATGCTTATTAGGCATTAGACCCAATTTTTGGCTAATGGGGTGTTTGGGTAAAGCTAATTTTAGGTGCTTATAGGTATTTTTGAAAAACTAGTAACCACTTTTTTGGGGCTTGTATCGTTTAATGGGGAAATAAGCATAATCTTTAGAAGTGAAGATCTTTGAGAACACATAAGCATTTAAGCCAAACAACCCCTTATTTACCAGCTTATGAGCTTATATCCCGGATTAAGGCTTATATTTTTTTGGGCTTATGTGGCTTATATTGAATCTTTTTGGCTTATATAAGTTTCTTAGGTTATGATAAGCTTACGTAAGCTAAAAAGTTTCATAATAAGCTACAAAAAGTAAGCTTAGGAAATATAAGCCAAAACCAAATAAGCCATAAGCCGGCTATATAAGCCGAAAAAAACACCTCCTAATGTCATGATTATTATACTTTATCATAATAATAAGGGAAACAATATAAGCTAGAAAATAATCAAAAACAAACACCCTTTTAAGGCTAGTTAAACATTGACTAACTAGCTATGATCTGTCATATATTATATGATTGCAAGTGTTATCTTTTATATCTTAATAAATATTAATAATTTTTATTTTTGTTTGGTTGTTTGGGAGAGGAAGTTAACGAGTTTTATTAAGTGAGGTTATGTATTTTGTTTTCCATATCGGATATTCAGGATAAATTACTAATGTGTTACAAATCTTATGTTTGCAGAATTCGCACAATATATATCTCTGCAATATGGATAAGTATTTAAATTTGTTAATGAACACCGTGTTTAACTGTGTGATTCCGTACATACATGACGGTAATGACCGAAACTCTATTTCTTTGGTTTGCTGTAAATGGTATGAGCTCGATTGTATGACACGTAAGTATGTAATTGTCCACCTGTTTTACTCTCCTACGCCGTCTCTTTTGAACCAAAGGTTCCCATTTCTTGAGTCCCTAACCTTAAAAGGATTGTCAAGTGGGTTTAAGTATTTATCTGATATTGACATCACCCCATGGATTGAAGAAATATTTGTATCATTTAGGCGCTTGAAATCGCTTCATATTTGTCACATGGATCTTTATGATTTAGATCTCAAACTCTTGGCTAGAACACGTGGTAGAGATTTAAGGGTATTGAAGATTTGCAAGTGTAAAGGGTTTTCCACAGATGGATTACTACATATTGATAAGTATTGTAATGATTTGAGAACTTTGTGTTTGAAAAGAAATCAGTTCAATAATAAAGATGGGAAATGGTTACATGAATTGGCGTTGCAAAACACAGGCATTGAATCATTGGATTTAAGGTACTTTAATATACATGATGTTAAAGATCTTACACTTCTTGTGAAGAATTGTTGTCGGTCTCTTGTATCTTTGAAGATTGTTGAAGTAGTAGATCTAATTAATCTAGTAGATGTCTTTAGACATGCTGTTAGGTTAGAAGATTTTGTTGGCGGTGAATAGGACTAGGTGTATGTTGGTTTTAAGTTTCCTACAAGTATGCGTTGTATGGGTATATATTACTTAAGCGAAAGTTCCTTTCTATTTGTTCTCCCCTTTGCACATCAGCTAAGGGAATTGCATCTTAGCTATCCATATTTGGATGCTAATAGCTAGTGTTTATTGTTTCAGAGTTGTCCTAAGTTAGAAGTTCTCTATATTAAGAGTTAAGTACATAGATTATCCTTGCGGTTGTCCCGAAATTACAGGTTTCATCCTAAAAGTCCTAAAATTACACTGGTCGTCCTTGTAGTTGTCCATTTTGATTTGACCGGTCCTTTGACCGTAACTCCATCTAAAATCTCGTTATCTTTTTGTAGCGTCAGGGGTATTTTTAGCAGATCACATGGTTGTCCATTAATATCCACTTAACTTCTACTTTAACTTCACTCTTTCACTATTTTGTTTCATACTTTATCCCTCGATCTGCTCTCACACATGCAATCCCTGAGGTTGTTCTTCATTGTTTGATCATGGTGAAGTTACGTGTTAATTTGAATGAGCCTAAGGATAGCTCAAAGACTGATAAAGCTGCACAAAATGGTAAGAACATTGGAATTCTAGTGTCTTGTTACTTATAATTATGATTTTGGTACAATTTTTGTTAATATTAAGTGGTTATAATTGCAGGTCGTACCCCTAAGTTACTGACATTGGAAATCCACCATGGCGAGTGGTTTTCACCAACACCTAGTAGGTCTTACATTGGTGGACAAGTATCATCAGTTAATGTTGTTGACATTGATGAGTTTTGTTTACATGACCTTAAAGATATGGTAGTTAAACTTGGTTATGGTGTAGAAGACTTAATGTACTGCCATTTTTTTTATTACCCAAGTTTAGGCTTAGATTATGGTCTGCACAGTTTGAATGTTGATGCTGATGTGTTAGAGATGTCAAAGTATGTTAAGGACTATAAGATCATTTTGGTGTATGTTGAACATGGAAGTAGTAATGTAGACACTAGTATGTTTGATAGCAGTCCTGATGTTAATAGGAATGTGAAAAAAGAGTGGAAAAAGGTTAGCTCTAAGTCATCAATCATTGGTGAAGTAATGAAAAAATTGAGTAAAGAGCAGCCTGCTAGTTCTGTGGCAAGACCAATTGTAGTAGAGAGTGTTGTTGATCCTTTTGATGGTCTTGATGAGATACTGGGTGACTATGCAAACACTGGGAAGCAGATCACTAGGGATGAGAGCACTTTGAAGCATATGGTAGTTCATGTAGGTATGGTATGTGCTTAATTATACATACCGTTTTTCATCAAAACCGGACTTAAATGACAAAAATTGTACCAAAAATACATTGTATTTATATATTTTCACTTATATTGTGCAGGTAACGGATAATCAAGAAAAGGATAAAATCGACAGCCAAACAACAAGAAACGGAGATGGGAATCGGAAAGAGCGTGATGATGAAGTTCAAAAATCAAGTCAAAGTCAAGTAAAACTCCGGAAGTCAAAAGTACAAAACGAGGCCGACATCAAAGAAATACTTAATGGGCCAACCCACACCCATCTAATGGGTTGGGTCAGCCCATTAATCTATTTACACAAAGACTAAAAGACCAACTATAACTTGAGGGGCTTAAACTGCCAACCCCTCAAAGTTGTATTTCCACAAGGACGATGCATGCAAACCCACTATATACCTTTGAGGACTAATCTTGCCAAGTCACAAAGTCATTTATCACCACAAAGGACCACTCTTGCAATTACTTTATACACTTTAAGGGACCAAGCTTGCCATTTGTCCAAACTTTCACCAGTTAAACCACAAAACAGATAAACACTGTTTATCTCTCCCATAAACCAGCCAAAAACCCCATCTCCATTGTTCACGCTTCCCTGTCTCCCCCCCTCCTCCCCTCCTCGTTTACTGTTCACCCCCAGCCAAAAATATCACTCTCCCTCACCCCACATCCTACATGGGTGATTGCCACCTTGGCAATCCCCAAGAACCTCATTGGACAACAAAAATCAAGGGTTTAGATCATTTACCTTGGGCTTAAAGAAAGTTTAAAGGCTAGGATTGCTTTGTGATTTCATCTCACACAACAAACACACCCTAGTTTCTGTCTCAGCAAATAAACACAATGGGAAGAGGACAAAAGACCAAAGAAGCCAAGACATAGTCGTTTTTATAAATAGGGTCATGTGTAAGCTAGTTGGAAGTAGTTTTGAGTTTTAAGTAGTTAGTTTTTAACCTAGTGTAATAGTTAGCTTGTTCTTTTAAAAATCTTGTAACCTGTTTTTAATTAATGCAATTTCAGTTTTAGCTTAAATTCTGTTTACCTTAATATTGTGGTAAAAAGTTACCAAAAGTTTTTCAAAAGCTCTTTTAAGTTCTCACTTAAGCATTTTATTAATCTGTTTTAAGAAAACTCTAAAGAAACTTAACAAAATTTTTTATAAAAACCAAAACAAAAATCTCCCTCAAACCACCTCAGCTTTTATGGAAAATAAGCAAACAATGAAAGTGCTTATAGACCTACTAGCTTGTCTTTTTGACAAGCTAGAGCTTATAGATTGCTTAATTTACCCTGTTTATGCAAGGGGCTTGTAAGTTTTCCATTTTCCATTTCTGGCTTATTTTCACTGTTCATTAGCTTATTTATGCTTATTTCCTGCTTCTTTATGTTTATCTATGCTTATGAATGCTTTTTTATTGCTTTTATGTCTTTCATTTGAGTTTTTATGCAAAACTGTCATTATTTGCTTATAAACTGCTTATTGCCTTTTAGCTTATTTAAGTGCTTATTACTGGTTCTTTTACACTTCTTGTTGCTTAATATATACTGCTAATCATCTGTTTTTCAAAACCTTTTCTTAAATTCTGTTTAATCAGTTTTAAAAAGCATTTAGAAAAATTAAAGGAGTGTTTAGGATAGTGGCCCAAAGTGGGTCAAAAAGGTGTTTAAAAACCTTTGGGTCATTTGATGAACTTTAACAAGCTTAATTTAGTAGTCTTAATCAGTTATTTTCAAAAGTTTTAAAGTTAAAGCCTGTTTTTAAGCCTTGTCTATTAAGTGGTACAAATCGTTGTGACAGAACATGTTCAAAGTTATTTGGTTAAGGCTTTTCAAAACCAGTTTTTGAGTCTTGTTTTGAGTCATGTTTAGTGTCTAAAGTTAGTAGTGTAATTGTCTTTTCTTTTACTTTTGTTTGCCAAAATTCTGTCCAAGCTTAGTACAAGTGCCTTTCAAGTTAAAATCTTCTTTTTTCATTATCATATATTAGATAGTTTAAGATGTTTTTAGCTTTTAAAATTTTTAGCATAAGCTCATTTTAGGGCACACTCAATCTGTTTTAACTTTGTTTTAAAATTAGAGCTTATTTTGTAGCTTATTTCTAGGTCTGCTTATTGCCTCTTTAAAAGCCAAAAACTGCACTCTTTGCAACCAACACTTTCCTTAAGTCCTTTCTATAGCTAATTGGTTCTTCAAATTTTGCTTTTTCTTTGCATTTATGAAAGCACATATAAGCTGAGCTTTTCATTGGTATATCCCATTAGCCATAAAATTTGCTTTTTGTTGCTTAAAAATAAGCCCCAAAAGCTGTCCCAAGGCAAGTGTGTATGCAGGTTGTGCAATTTGCTTAATTGCTTATTCTGGCTTTTCTACTTGTTTTTCCTGGCTTATTTTCTTTCATTTTGCTTATTAGTTGTAGCATAGCTCCTTTCTTTGCTTATTTGGTTTTGTCCTTAGCTTGTTTGCCCCAAAAGTAGCATCTCAGTTAGCTCATTATAACCCTTAGTGTAATATAGTAATCTGCTAGCTTATTTTGACTTATTCTCAGCTTATTTTTAGTTTTCAAAAAATTTACCTTTTTTAAAGTTGCTTATTTCTTCTAGTTTTATAAGTTTTAAAAAAGAAAAGTAAAAAAAAAAGATTTTTCAAAAAGGGAGGTGAGGACTCGAACTCCAGACCTCCCCTTTACCAAACCAGCGCACCCACACTCTCACAAGTTAACCAAGTGTGCTACAATAGCTCATCCGTTGAGCTTTGCACACACTTGTTTCTTTAGTGTTTTCTCCCTTTATATTAATATGCTCGGTATATTATTTCTGCTTTTTTCCAATAAGCGGGCAACCCAGCTTATTTTTCTTAGTTTGGTTTGTTATTGGTATTAGCGATCTTTTGCTATTTTGCTTGTTTAATTTTTATAATCGTTTAGTAATTTTTTTTAATTTTTTAGATTGAAATCGTTTGGTAATTTCATTTTATTAAAGATAGATAGTCTTATTATTTTGTTTTATTTTTCTGGTTGTTGTATTTGTTATGGTTTTAGTATTGTGTTGATTGGTATTTTTTTTTTGAGTGCGTAGGGTCATTTTTGCGGAAAGTTTTCGTTTTTTTGTTATATTAAGGGGAGGCGTGAACCAGGTCGCGTTTTACGGCGTTTGGCTTTCGGTTGTACTTTCGCGGGTTTGAGTATAAGGGTTTTGGCGGGGTTGGGTGGCGTGTTGGGTGGTGGTGGGTTTTTAGGATCTTTTTTTGCATGGGGGGGGGTGGTGGGGTGATTGGGTGGGTGGGGGGGTTTGAGAGGGGTGTAGGGTAACGGGGAACGGGGGTGGGGGTTATTCGAGTGGCGTGGGGGAGGGGGGTGGGGGGGGGAAGGTTGGAGTTTTGCTTTTTTAATTAGAAAAACTAAATCCAAATCTTTTCCATTCAAACATCAAATATCAAACCGACTTTCGACTTTCCAATTCACTCCTCGTTGGGGATAAACGACCCGGGAACATCATATACTACTTCCGTTTCATTGATTTTGTGGATTTTGATCCTTATTATATATTTATATTTATTTATATTTATATATATTTATAAAGGGTTGAATCCATCTTATTAAATCTAGGTACAAGTTCTACAGCTGATGATTTCTCATTTGGGAAGTTCAAAGAAGTGGAGGTGGAAGTAGATACTGAATCAGAAGAAGAAGAGGAAGAAGAAGAGATTAACACAGAAGGAAATGATACAAATGGTTTAGGGATTCAGAGGATTTAGATTTATGATTTCCAAAGCCATTGATGATGTGTTGAGGATGTTGGCATATAGTTAGTTGAAGAAGTTTATGTGTATATGAATAATTTTAGTCTCACTATAGACCCTAAACATGATACAAGTATAGGTGCTATTGATGTTCAAGAAAATGATCTAGATGTCATTGATTATGACTCATTTGGCAGTGACTTAGATGATGAAATTAATTTTGAAAGGAGGATTCAACTTAGGGAATTAAGAAGAATAGGCAAGCAAAAAAAACAAGGGTCTCATAAAGTATTACTTCTACTTAGGACAGCAATTTGCTAGTAAGGAAATTGTGAAAGGAAGAGTTAAGAAACATTCAGTTGAGACTAGAAGACAGCTAATACTGGTAAAAAACAATAATGAAAGGGTAAGAGTTAGATGTGAAGGCACAATTCCAGCATTGGTCCTTTATGTTTCTATTGATACTAATATGGACAAAAATGTATTTTCCTAAACAAAAGGTGGTCTAGTCATTAGAGAGAACAATAATAGTGGCAAGCAGAGTATTTTGGGTAAAGACAAAACAGTGAAGGGGAAGGGTAAAAAGGTCATTACACCAAAGAAAGTAGACAAATACTCATGCCCTAGATAATGCTTGTTACATACACCAAAGAATGCAGATGGGAAGTAAGAACATTAATTGAAGATCACACCTGCATACAATCAAGAGCAATTAAAGCTTGTACATTTAGGTTTCTTGCAGATCATGCTATCAAATCAATTGCTACTAATCTTGATATTCCTGTGAGGGCAGTTCAA
>BQNB010131371.1:0-18792 GCA_026074375.1 Tanacetum coccineum
AGCAATTTTTTCGCATTGTAAACCTTCTAGAAGTGAAACAACACATTTTAACTTCTGTTAAGGAGATAGACAACGTTCAGCTTGGAATTGTCAACCAAGCTGAACTCAAGCTCTTTCCAAGAGTCCTTCTTCAGTTTCTGTACCGCTGCATATACTGAAGTGAAGATACTTCCCAATATTCTAAGGACCTGAAGAGTTGCCGCTGAAGAAGCTTCAGCGACTCAAGCTGAAAGACTTCAGCTTGAGAAACACTTAGGGGGTTTTATGTTTTAATCTACTGAAAAACTGAAGGGCACAGGAACTGAACCCAACACAAACTATTTTTCTTATCATTGATAAACTATTTTACTATCATCCTATAAACCATTTTGTTACCACCTTATAAACTATTTTGTAGTCACCTTATAAACTATTTTGTTGTCCTCCATAAACTGTTTTCATTGTCATTTTATAAACTATTTAGTTATCAATTCATAAATTATTTGTTACCACATTATAAACTCCTCACTATTACATTATGAACTGTCACGTGATTCTCTAGTAAACTATTTTGATATCACCTCATAAACTACTTTAGTATCTCCTTATAAACAAAATTGTTGTCATTAATAAACTATCTTACTATCAGTTGATAAACCATCATTTTATAAACTATTTTACTAACATATACGTAAATTACTTTTCTATCATTTTATAAATAATCTTACTACCACCTTATAAAATATTTCTACTATCAATAACAAATCATTTCACAAACACTTTATAAAAAAAATTTACATTATGATAAACCATTTTACCATCATTTAGTAAACTACCACTTTATAAACTATTTTTTCTACCATCATATGAACCATTTTGCTACTACCTAACAACCTATTTTATTATCACAATGAAAACTGTCTTACCACCACCTTATGAAAATTTCACTATAAACTATTTCACTATTATTTCATAAACTAATTTACTATCGTATATACAATAACTCGCTACTATTTTTCGAACTAAGTTGCTTCCATCTCATAAACTATTTTGCTACCATTTATAAAAAGATTCACTAATTTCCTTATAAACCAATTTACCATCACTTATAAACTACTCAACTATTGTTTTGTAAAAAAAACTTTTCCACCATTATTTTATAAATAACGTTACTATCATTTTTACAATTTTCTTTCCACCATCTTATGAATTATCTTCTTGATATATTACATACTATTTCTATCATCTTAAAAACCACGCTACTATCATCTTACAAATCATTTTGTTTTTTTACGTTATGGAATTATTCTGTTTTCATCATATAAATTAGTTTACTATCACCCCATGAGCTTCTTAGCTATTGTATTATAAATCATCTTACGCTCATATCGCAAACCATTTCGTTGTCATCCTATAAACCACATTGTTTTCACTTTGTGAATTAATTTATCACACTATAAAACTATTTTGATACTACTTTATGCATAACATTGTTTTGACAAAATTGAGCACTTCATCGTTAGTCCTTAATTATACATAGCCTGATCACCTATGTATAATTCAGGAAGGACCATGCCATGCTGAGTAGTAGTCACCTTAAAACTTTTATCAAAATCAATTCTCTACTCATATCCTCGAAAAGAAAAGTTTTTGTGTGCTTGTTCATAAAACATGCGAGTCACAAGAAACTGAATTAATAATCATAGTAGCTAAGCAGACCTATACACCAACTTACTACATAGAGTCGACATCATCCTACACCAAATCCTATGTTAGAAAGTCGAGACGCATCATTAGTCACCCTAGGGCAATCGGCCGGCAAGTTTAACCATCATTAAGGAATTGAAACCCGTACCGATTATACTCTTTATTTTAAGAAGACGAAATTTGGTTACCACGTTTTTGGAGAATTAAGATAAGTATTCCGCAACAAGTACCCGCATCTCTTCACCAATTCCGCACCTTCGTCACATACCACGACTTGAGCTTTGAGGACAAAGCTCTTTTAACAGGGGAAGACTGTAACAATCCGTATTTTCAGGTCATTTTACGACTACAAACTCTCAAATATTTATTTTAGACTTTTACGCATTTACTTTTAAATTCAACCGTTTAGTTAAATCGCGTAAACTAGAAATCAACAATCAACGTAAACTGACATTAAATAAATAAAAGTTTATGTCATATAAGTGTTATATATTTATTACGAGGATAAATTATAAATTTTCGTATTTTATTTTTGTATTTTTACGTAAAACGCTTACGTATACACTTACACTCATGCATGCATGCAACTAGCCAACACCTTTCATACTTAATCAAATGTATACACATAAATATCGCATAATGCTAAAAATTTAGCTCACCTCTTATTGCAAACCCTATTTGAACGACACCTACACAACACAAATGTGAAAAATGCAACATCATTGGTAACTAATACATACCATTTTTATGTTTAACATCTTCTTATGTTAACATGTGACTTTTGCTTGAACCAAGGCTTCACCTTTTCCTTTTCTTTTGAGCTATACACGGCAAGAACCACAACCAAGGAGAAGCAATCCCAAATATAGTTAACTAGTCGCATTATAAGCAAGAAATGAGATCTAAGCTTTACCTAAACTACTCTTATATATAGAAAAAACTTAACACACTTCATACCTCACAAAACAAATCAAAAACTTCTTTCTTTCTTTCTTTTTGAGTCTCGTCGGCAAACACAAACACACAAAAGTGTGTAGTCAAGTTTTAGATTAACAAATTTCAAGCATATTCTAGAAGGTTTAAAGGGTTTAGGTAGTTGTCAAACAATTGGGGTTTGACTTAGGCTTTAGTGTTATTAGCAAACATATTAGAACTTTTAAAAATACATATTTAGATATGTTACAAGTGCTAGTTAAATTTATACCTTTGTTTTTAAATAAAGTGTTCATAAACTAGTTTGTGTGGTTTCATAATTTATTTGAGTAAATTGCAAAAATGGTCCTTGTGGTTTGGCCAAATTACAGATTTGGTCCGTTGAATTTCAAAATTGCAAAAACACTTCGTATTTTGAAGGTTTGGTTCCACTTTTGGTCCTTGGTTGACCTAAAATGACTAAAATACCCATTTGTTCTTTTATAAAAACCGTATGTTAAGAGGCCTATTCTAGTCATTTTAGGTCGACCAAGGACTAAAAGTGGAACCAAACCTTCAAAATACGGACTGTTTTTGCAATTTTGAAATTCGACCGACCAAATCTGCAATTTGGCCAAACCACAAAGACCATTTTTGTAATTTACTCTTTATTTTATTTTCTTTAAGTTTTATTCATTAATTGTGATGAGTTGGATGGGATCAGGTTAGTGGATGTTGTTGGGTTTGAAAGTGGATGGAGTGCATAGATTAGAGGTTATTGTTGTGTAAAATTGAGGTAAAATTTATAGATTTTAAAGGTATAAAAATACCCTTGGGGCAGCCGAATTAAAACAGTAGGTTAGGGATTTTTCGTCGAGTTAAAACCTTATAAATATATTAGTATGTCTTAATACGATTCCGTGCATATAAAGAACTTGAAAATCGGACGAAAAACGAAAAAGATATGAATTTTTAAAGTTACCGGCAACTATTATTATTTTGACAGCTTTTTGAAAAATATACATTCTGATCAGTTTTGTTTTCGTGTTTTTGAGGGCTTTCGGGTCCGAACCGGCTTAAGTATAAAACTAAAATGTTGCTCGGAATGATGTTTTGATAACATAATGCGAGTTTCGAAACCAAAATGTGTAATATGTGTGAGTAAATCGTCATTAAAACTAGACAACTTTTATATAAAATTTCCTGCACGCTTTTTATTAAATATAGATGCTGATTGGATTTTTAATTGGTGTTTACGAGTGTTTTCGAGTCCGTTTCGACTATAAAAACCTTAAGAAATAATAATACAACATTTATATAATATTAATACGCGTTTTAAAACTTTATACATATTATTTATGAGTTTATTTAAACTATATATTTTGACACTTTAGAAATAATAAAAAAATAATGGATCGACCGTAAGTGGCTATAATTGATTTTCGAACTAATAGAATATTTTTACAAGTGTATATACTTGGACATAAAACGATGAACGTAACGTAAACATTAATTTAACTTAAAAATAAAAACTAAAACTATTAGGTGGTGATATAACTTTATAAAATACATTGTTGTATTTATTTCCAAGTACATTATTCTTATCCGACCAATATTTAATTAGATAGCATTTTGGTTATTTGAGTCGTCATTCATTGTTGATTAATTCACACATCCATTCCATTACTTAAGGTGAGTTTATAGCTCCACTTTAACTTGTTTATCACTACTTTACAAATCTCGGGGTGAGATACATTGCTTGTTTTTACTTATGGACGCAAAAACTTTACTTTCATTCAAATGATTACGGATTAGCCTAAGTAACAATAATTCCTTTGCACGAATTATCATGAGTTATGTTAATTATGTGTGTAAGGTGAGTGTTATAAATAGGATCTATTGGATTGACATCCCAGTCCAAGAGATTGGTGCCATACAATGGCCAAACAGACGTATTACATGTCGAATTTTTGATGTACGCATTCACATGAACACTTATAGTGCCTGCAAAGATTGACATACGTACAAGTCGTAGTCTCGGTGTCATGAGCTTAGTGCAATCGTAATCACTCCTTCGGATATTGTATACTAAGCAATACACACTTTAAACATTGCGGTCCAACATTTATACTTAACTAAACCTATGAACTCACCAACTTTATGTTGACACTTTTAAGCATGTATTTCTCAGGTGAATGAGCTGCTTGACGTAACTGATGTGCATTAGATTTCAAAATTTTCAAGATTACTTTTTCAAACAACTCATGTAGAGGTCGTTCTCTCGTATCTTATGCTGTTGTATTCATGAAGTAACGCTCTCGGACATATTTCCCCTGGGAGCCAATTTTAGGGGTGTTACAAAAGCCAACTTTGAGAGTTGAGTACAATCATATACTTTATAAATATGTTGGCCTTATGTAAAAGATTTTGGATATGGGTGCATATGATTGGTATTAGCGAAGTATAAAATCTGATTTTGTTGCATGTACAGATTTTTGTCTTTACTAAAAAGGGTATAACTTGGTCATAATTTAATTAAAATTGCCCAAACCACCTCTCAAACTTCATTTAATATGACATCTTTGAAATCTCAGAGGTTTTGTTATCATAGCCTTTCATTTGATCACCTTTTGAACCAAAAGAAAACATGTTGTATAATGGACTGTTTTGGGCAGATTTAATGTACCATGTTGTTTGAGTCATATCACACTATTGGAAACCTGTTAAACCTTGAAAATGGATCAGGAACACCTTCTATATGTATACTAAAGTCTATCAAAACCCTAGGTCAAGATTCAAAGATCTAGACCCTCTGCCATACATGTTTTGTAAAAGTGTCCATAACTGAGTTTAGAACTTGTATGAGCCATTTGGCTAGGTTAAAGTCATGGGGAAAATCCACCAAAAATCATGGACACTCTAAACTTATAGTATTAAAATATGTGTGAAGTATTTAGACAGGAAATATTTTTAACTTGGTCAAACGACTACTCGAAGTGGCCGAGTTTGCGGGACATATTTGATATTTTACGTACATTGTAAAAACAGATTTTAGTAACAAACTAAATATTGACACAACTATTAGACTATAAAAATTGTCTGAGCATATCGTATAGGACATTAGGACCTAATAAGTACATTTACTTGCCTTAGTCTCGAGTGGAAGGTTGCGTGTTTGTCTGGGTTGCCTAGTTTACTTGGATTTTATCGAAACTATTATTCTTGTCCTAACTCACAAGGTGAGTTTCTCACAGCCCCTCTCTTATTGTTTTACTTATTTTGGGGTGAAAAGCATGATGTGTCTTATTTCAAGTTGTTTATAATGTTCTTTACGTACTTCTGGAAATTATTTGACCGTGTTTAACTTATGAACTCGCTTTGGTACTTTGAACCTGTTGAACTTATGAACTCGCTTTGGTACTTTTGAACTTGTTGGACTTATTGAATTATTGATTTTGTTTTGGACTTGTATACTTGCTTTGAAACTATTGAACTTGTTTTAAACTTGAAAACATGATATGTATTGCTAGTTTATAGTCGAGAACGTAGCCCACTATATTTAGCTCACTATTTCCACCGCAACGGGATTGAGACGTTAGTACTTATGGATAGCGTTATTAGGAGCCTAGCCACTCCTCACTCTTCGCACAAGAGTGCATAGTACTAGGTGTTAGTGCAACACTATGGAACTGGAACTTGTTTGGATATTGGGACTAAAACGGCTGAATGCGTTTAAGTAGTGGTCTCGCTTAAACACTATAGCATACATTGACTTATTGTGTTATGTTACTTTATGTAACGGGGACTGTCTTTGGAGATTTGATTTATTTTGGCAACTTGAACCGTTTTGGTATTGTGGATTGACGTTGAAAACTATTTTGAAGTCTACTTTTGAAAACTATTTTGTGTACATAATCATGTGAGCTCACCAACTAATTTCAATAGTTGGCCGTATTTTGTCATGCTTTTTAGGTGATCAGGTAAAAGTGGAAAATTAGCACGTTTGCATTTGGACATTTATTAAAATGTCTTTGTCTCTGAAAAACTCTTGTCTTTTGGGAAACTCGTGTTCAGTTAAAAAAACTCTTGTCTTTTGGAAAACTCGTGTTCAGTTAAAAAACAATTTATGTTAACTTTTGTACTATTTGGATTTGTACTTGGAATCATTGTAATTCGGATAATTCTGTTTTTAACTTAATCATGTATGGTGTTTATCTATCATCTTTTGCGATGTTATTAATACGTCGCACCTCGTGTTTACGCTTTAGCAGGGGTATGACAAGAACTTTTCAAACAACATGTGGTACATTTGGCCACAAGCTCTTTGAGTTTAGTTTTGACTTCTATTAATGTGCTAAACGTATATTTACTTAATAAAACAAATACCACGTATATATCTTTTCACATTTTTAATAAGTAACATGCCACCATCATAAAAAAAACTTCAAAATATAAGCTTGTTCCAAAGTGTTTGGAAACTAAGATTGATTGCGAAAATTTTATTTTTTAATTCAACAAGTAAAACCATTAAGAACACGTTAAGTTGTTTGATTTTTAACCGACAAAAATACTTAACTAAATTTTTTTAAGAAAAACATGGTGTCCACTAATATTATAACTAGTTAATGACTATGTGGATATTCATCCGGCAATATTTCCACTTTTACCAAAAATCAACAAGTTTGGTTTGCTAAAATATAGAACAAATTTGAAAGTTCGAATAGATTTTATAGTCTTAAACAAATTTGGGTAAATTACACTGTTGGTCCCCAAACTTCACCCCGTTTGCGAATTCATTCTCTCGTTTTGAAAATTGGTGAAAATGGTCCTTAAAGTGGTCATTTTGGTCCGTGTTTGGTCTTAAGGGATGAATGATCGTTAAGTCGCTTCGTTAGTGATGGGTATTATAGTAATTTCGCATAAAAAAATGTGTTGCACTAGCAGCCTTGGTCCTTCACCAACAAAGTACGTTTTTTACTTTGTGTTAGGCACAATTACGATTATAAATTCACAAACACTGCATAACTTTAAACCAAAACACACAAGTATATTTCCAAGATTAATCTCTTTCTCATATATATATATGATAATCATTTTTCCATCAAGATCTAAACCACAAACTAAAAAATCACAACCTCCTTCCTCATCCCCCAATTCGATCTCTTATTGCCACTCCTTTATCCCCCACTCCGATCTCTTAAAAAACAATAGGCTTCCTCCTTTTTTTATTGTAACCTCCACACCAACGCTCTTGCCACCGCCGTTCGTTATTGTGACCATCGCATTCCTCGTTCTTTGGCTCCAACATCAACCACCGAGAGTCTTCTATGTGCGAGCCACGTGTGGTGCGTGCCACATACGATTTAAGCGACGTAATGTAATATCTTTGTAAAAGTTATTGGTTTTTTTATAGTGTTAAACTTAAGTTGGAGGAGTGCACAAGAATGAGAAGAAAAAATGATTTGTGTTTTAGCTGTGATCTTTGAAAAAGAAGGAAGAAAGAAAGAAAGATGCAATAAAGTAGAGAAGATGAATATTAGAAATGAGGATGAATAGTAAAGTATAGTGGATGGTGAAGTAGTTGTTTTGTTTTTTTAGTTAGAGCATCAGGTGTCATAACATCATAACATTATTTTTTGGGTGTCACGTCAACTTTAACGTCATAATTCATAATACCA
Organism: Tanacetum coccineum; assembly: GCA_026074375.1. Classification (NCBI taxonomy): domain Eukaryota; kingdom Viridiplantae; phylum Streptophyta; class Magnoliopsida; order Asterales; family Asteraceae; genus Tanacetum; species Tanacetum coccineum. Next base: position 8,277 of record BQNB010131371.1, read on the forward strand.
ACATAAAAAAAAACTAAGGTAATTATAACACCAAATAACATCACTTTTTGAGACTCATCATTTTTGTTCTTTTCCATTTATTAAAACAAATTAAATACCAAATAATATATTTTTTAAGTAATAAAACTAAAAAATCTTTTTTATTAAAAAAACAGGGACTAAAATCACAAGGACTGAAATCATAGGGACTAAAATGTAAAATTCTCTTCTTCCTCTACACTTCATGCGTGTAAACACACACTAAAAACACACACTGTAAACACACACTAAACACAACACATACCCACTTTTTAAAAAATAATAATAATAAAAAAAGAAAAAAAAAAAAAAAAGGCTGCGTTATGGCGTATGTGTGTCAACGTGAAGCCCAACGGCGTCCCTCCTTTTCACTTCCGGTGTCATAACGCCGGAAACGGCGTTGCCGAATCCACCAACGGCGTGATGACACCGTTTGCTCTTAGTTTCTTATATTGTACTGTAATTTTTTTTAAAGGTAACGGGACTTTATTTTTCTTCTAATAATGGTGTTGTACTTGTACCGTTTGAACTTTGAATTAGTAAGAATTTTATAGACTTTTATGCTGAATTAAACTAATGAATTATAGTGCTTTTTGAATTTTTATTTCTAGTGTAACTTGAAGGTAAATCGACTCGTGTCAGATCGAATGTTGGTTAAGTTTTATGTTCAAATATATAAATTATTGTCGTACTACAAAACTTTACTACGTATAATGTAATTAACATTAGCTAGAATTGGTGTGTCCGTCCAATGAAACCCATTTAAAGGTGGTATAGATTAATTTGTCTTGAATAGTGGACATATGTGATGGTACTTTATATCAGGGGTACATTACAAATGAGGATGTACGATGAAAAATGAACAAGCAAAAGAACTCGCGCGTTGCGGCGGACTAATTTTTTCCCGAATAATTTTTTTTTACGTTTTGAGGGTTTTTTTTGAGCGATGCGTTATGACGGGGCTAATTTTTAATATTTTCTTTTTTGTATGATTCGGAGAAAAAAAAATTGCGTTGGGACGGGCTAATTTTTTTTCGAATATTTTCTTTTTTTGGGACGGTTTTGTAAAATTTTTTACGGGAATTTTTGTGTAAGAAAATCGTAAATAGTTAAAAGTTGAGGGACCGTTTTGTATTTTTTTTACTTTGGGCCAGATTTCAGGCTAGTTTTGGGCTAGTTTTTTTTTTTTTACTTTGGCCTAGATTTTGGGTCACATTTTATGTGAATTTTAAGCTAGTTTGTCGACAAATGTGTATATTAGTAATAACTTTTTTTATATGGCTTATTTGTTGGGCCTCATGTTTAAAGTGTTTTTTTTTTTGCTATATGTGTTTTTTTTTAATATAATAGGTTGTACATTTGTGACCATATCGATTATTTTAAAGTTATTAGGTATCGAAGATGTTTTCGCGGGTATTTTTTTTATCTGAATAAATCGAAACTTTTGTAATATATTTTTTTTCCTCCTACTTTGTGCATACAAATTTTTAAAAATTAAAAAAAAAAACAAAATAATTAAAAAAAAAAAACCAACATCGTGGTGGCCCAAAATGGGAGCCCATTACTGTAGCAATGTGACCCACTGTCAAAACGACAGTGGATTTGTCACTCAATGTGTAATACAAGCAAAAGAACCCGCGCGTTGCGGCGGGGCTAATTTTTTCCCGAATATTTTTTTTTACGTTTCGGGGGTTTTTTTGGGCGATGCGTTATGGCGGGGCTAATTTTTAATATTTTCTTTTTTTGTATGATTCGGGGAAAAAAAATTTGCGTTGGGACGGGCTAATTTTTTCCCGAATATTTTCTTTTTTTGGGACGGTTTTGTAAATTTTTTTACGGGAATTTTTGTGTAAGAAAATCGTAAATAGTTAAAAGGTGAGGGTCCGTTTTGTATTTTTTTTTAATGATATTATCAATATCTTTAGCATTCCTACATCTGTAGTAATGACTCACATCATCTGCATAGCAAAGATGGGAAACATTGATAAGTAGAATTCTTTAAATATTAACTCCGTAATCAAAACCATTTCCCAATGCTTCCTCAAAAGCATTATGGAGACCTTTCCCAGAACCAAGATTGAAAAAGGAAAGGAGATAGAGGATCTCCTTGCCTAAGACCTGCTTAATGGAAAAAACTTCGATGTAGGGCCTACCATTAATAAGAATAGAGCTCTCCCGAAGAAAATGAGCTAGCTTTAATCCAAGAGCACCATTTATTACCAAATCCAAAACTTTTCGAGATGGTGACTCATGAATTCCAGCTGATGGAATCAACTATGCCTTTTTCAAAGTCCACTTAAACTTGAGGCGCTTCTTTTTTCGTTTTTTATACCACTCAATGATTTTCACTTAGAATAACAGGTGCCATCAAGAATTTGACGACAGCACTAAACGCCCGACTGTTCCTTGCTAACATATTGTCAATTCCACTTTAGACTAAACGGTAGCTAACATCTTGGACAATGATATTTAGTGTATACCAATAAGCGGAATTAGGGCGAAAGTCAGTGATTAAGGTAGGGTTGTTGACATTTGGGATTAGGGTATGAAAAACGATTGAATTAGAACAATTTAGGCATTAACACAAGAAGCCGCAATAGAATAAGTTAACAAAATCATATAGATCCTTCTGAATAGTGCCCCAATACTTCTTCACAAACGCCAAAAGAGTAACCATCCGGGCCCGGAGCTTTACTACTTCCACAATTCCCAAATGGCTTCCTAATTTCTCAAGGGCTAAATCCTGTTCTTCAAGAGTTTATTCGAATCCATGCAATTAAAGGGAAAGAGAGAATGAGGAAGGTCTAGTGATTCATAACCTAGTGATTCTTGAGATTCGGAATTTCTTTTAAGAATTGAAGGAAGGAATCCTTGATAACACAAGGGTTGTGGCTCCAATTTCCTTCAACCATAATCCCATTGATATTTGGGTTCCGCCTTTTTGGTTCTGATGAGCCCATGGAAGGACATTGGAATTTTTCACATCCCCTTACGATATCCCATTTGACATGAGTTTTTGAATAATAGATCCATGAGCAAACTTTCGATCTTTCAATTTCTTGAGAAGGATGAGGGCGGTGATCATTGTCGGAAGGCATAGCGGATCCTCATCAATCCTTTTCTCAATTCGAATTAATTTCCTCAAGAGCCACACGATTTTTCTATTTCATTTCCAACGTCTTGTGTTGTTGCTCCATTGTTTGATCTTTCTCTTGAGGCGGCGAAATTTTCATGACATTGATATTAGAATCAAGCAAATTCCATTTCCTCTATAATGAGGTTATCAAATCCATCACTCAGAAGCTAATATAATTATGGAAGTTATACAATTTGAACGGAGTGGGACCAAAATCAGTTTTACTGTAATTTTTTTTAAAGGTAACGGGACTTTATTTTTCTTCTAATAATGGTGTTGTACTTGTACCGTTTGAACTTTGAATCAGTAAGAATTTTATAGACTTTTATGCTGAATTAAACTAATGAATTATAGTGCTTTTTGAATTTTTATTTCTAGTGTAACTTGAAGGTAAATCGACTCGTGTCAGATCGAATGTTGGTTAAGTTTTATGTTCAAATATATAAATTATTGTCGTACTACAAAACTTTACTACCTATAATGTAATTAACATTAGCTAGAATTGGTGTGTCCGTCCAATGAAACCCATTTAAAGGTGGTATAGATTAATTTGTCTTGAATAGTGGACATATGTGATGGTACTTTATATCAGGGGTACATTACAAATGAGGATGTATGATGAAAAATGAACAAGCAAAAGAACTCGCGCGTTGCGGCGGGGCTAATTTTTTCTCGAACAATTTTTTTTTACGTTTCGAGGGTTTTTTTAGGGCGATGCGTTATGGCGGGGCTAATTTTTAATATTTTCTTTTTTTTATGATTCGGAGAAAAAAAATTTGCGTTTGGACGGGCTAATTTTTTTCCGAATATTTTCTTTTTTTGGGACGGTTTTGTAAATTTTTTTACGGGAATTTTTGTGTAAGAAAATCGTAAATAGTTAAAAGGTGAGGGTCCGTTTTGTATATTTTTTTTTTACTTTGGGTAGATTTTAGGCTATTTTTGGGGGTTTTTTTTGGCTAATTTTTTCCCGGATATTTCTTTTTTTTGTACGATTCGGAATTTTGTTTTTTGCGTTGGGACGGGTTAATTTTTTCCCGAATATTTTCTTTTTTTGGGACGGTTCGATATCTTTTTTTTTTGCCGCATGAATGTAAACAGTTGCTTCGCTTGTGGAACAATAAAAAACTTAACGTGTTTTTTTTAGTTAATTTTTTTAAAATTTTTTTTTACGGGATTTTTGTGTAAGAAAATCGTAAATAGTTAAAAGTTGAGGGACCGTTTTGTATTTTTTTTACTTTGGGCCAGATTTCAGGCTAGTTTTGGGCTAGTTTTTTTTTTTTTACTTTGGCCTAGATTTTGGGTCACATTTTATGTGAATTTTAAGCTAGTTTGTCGACAAATGTGTATATTAGTAATAACTTTTTTTATATGGCTTATTTGTTGGGCCTCATGTTTAAAGTGTTTTTTTTTTTGCTATATGTGTTTTTTTTTTTAATATAATGGTTGTACATTTGTGAACCATATCGATATTTTTAAAGTTATAGGTATCGAAAGATGTTTTCGCGGGTATTTTTTTTATCTGAATAAATCGAAACTTTTGTAATATATTTTTTTTCCTCCTACTTTGTGCATACAAATTTTTAAAAATTAAAAAAAAAAACAAAAATATTAAATAAACAATAATCCAACATCGTGGTCTGGTGTCCCAAAATGGAGACCCCATTATGTAGCAATGTGGACCACTGCAAACGACAGTGGTATTTGTCATCTCAAAGTGTTAATACAAGCAAAAGAAAACCCGCCGTTGCGGAGGGGCTAATTTTTTCCCGAATTATTTTTTTTTACGTCTTCAGGGTCTTTATTTTTTTGGGCGATGCGTTATGGCGGGGCTAATTTTTAATATTTTATTTTTTTGTATGATTCGGGGAAAAAAATTTGCGTTGGGACAGGCTAATTTTTTCCTAAATATTTTCTTTTTTTGGGACGGTTTTGTAAATTTTTTTACGGGAATTTTTGTGTAAGAAAATCGTAAATAGTTAAAAGGTGAGGGTCCGTTTTGTATTTTTTTTTACTTTGGGCCAATTTTTTTGGCTAATTTTTTCCCGGATATTTCCTTTTTTTGTACGATTCGGGAATTTTTTTTTTGCGTTGGGACGGGTTAATTTTTTCCCGAATATTTTCTTTTTTTGGGACGGTTCGATATCTTTTTTTTTGGCCGATGAATGTAAAAAAGTTGTGAACAATAAAAACTTGACGTGTTTTTTTTTGTTAATTTTTTACGGGATTTTTTGTGTAAGAAAATCGTAAATAGTTAAAAGTTGAGGGACCGTTTTGTATTTTTTTTTTACTTTGGGCCAGATTTCAGGCTAATTTTGGGCTAGTTTTTTTTTTTTACTTTGGGCCAGATTTTATGCGAATTTTAGGCTAGTTTGTCGACAAATATGTATATTTTTAGTAATAATTTTTTTTATATGGCTTATGTGTTGGGCCTCATGTTTAAAGTGTTTTTTTTTGCTATATGGGTTTTTTTTAATATAATGGGTTGTACGTTTGTGACCATATCGATTATTTTAAAGTTATTAGGTATCGAAGATGTTTTCGCGGGTATTTTTTTTATCTGAATAAATCAAAACTTTTGTAATTTTTTTTTCCTCCTACTTTGTGCATACAAATTTAAAAAAAATAACAAAAACAAAATAATTAAAAAAAAAAACCAAAATCAGGCTGGCCCAAAAATGGGAGCCCGTTACTGTAGCAAAGTGGCCCAAAGTCAAAACGACTTCGTTTTTGTCCGTAAATGTGTATATTTATTATGCGAATTTTAGGTTAGTTTGTCGACATATATGTATATTTTTAGTAATAATTTCTTTTATATGGCTTATGTGTTGGGTCTCATGTTTAAAGTGTTTTTTTTACTATATGGTTTTTTTTTAATATAATGGGTTGTACATTTGTGACTATATCGATTATTTTAAAGTTATTAGGTATCGAAGATGTTTCCGCGGGTATTTTTTTTATTTGAATAAATCGAAACTTTTATAATATTTTTTTTTCCTCCTACTTTGTGCATACAAATTTAAAATAAAATAAAATAACAAAAACAAAATAATTATAAAAAAAAAAACCAAAATCGGGTTTGCCCAAAATGGGAGCCTGTTACTGTAGCAAAGTGGCCCGAAGTCAAAACCACTTCGTTTTTGTCCGTAAATGTGTATATAATTAAACGTTGAGATTGCCTCCCCGATGTGTATTTAATGAGGGCTTCGACCCGTTTTTTTTACCCAGACGGGTTCCGGCTTATTATCAACCCGAAATAAATTTAGTAATGAGAAGGATACGTGTCTTCTACAATGACTAATGACTCATCTCTCACCGACCCAAACACACAGATACTATTTCCACTCACATCACTCATCCATCACACAATACAAAAAACACACAGACTATTTCCACAAATTTATATCTGCCGCAAATTATATAAACCCTAAATCAAGATCCTGATTTTTAGTTCATGCTTTGTGATGCGAATTAATATGTTGTTCTTCTTCATTTGAAGCCGTCGTCGATCAGGTATGTGTTTAATTTCTTTAGTCTTGATTTATAGTTTTGATATGTTATTTTGAATTTTGAAATTAAGGCTTTCTTAAAATTTGGGGGTTTTGTAAACTTTTGGATTCAATCACCACCACTGGTCGAAGCTGCACTCTAAAATGTGCGTTTTTTCTTGCAACTCATCTTTAATTCTTTTTTTAATATGTTTTAAGTAATTTGTTTGATTATTAGGCTTTATATGGTTACGTGTTTCAGGAAAAAAAACAATCTCAACAACACAGCATACAAGTTTCGTGTCTTTTGTACAAGATTTTATTGTTCGATTTTGATTATGTGGTTTTTTATGATCTCGTGATGGTTTTTTTTTGAATGAAAACTTTTTGGCAGGCATACAACGTGGTAGTGAAGTAGGGAGGAGGAGGAAGAAGGTTGTGATTTTCTGTGACAATTAAGACGAAAAGAGGGGAGTGATTCAGTAGGATAAGGGAGCAAAGTTAAGCGGACAACGAAAATGCAGGTACCTATAAATATGATTAGTTTTATAGTTATTCAAGTAGTTTTGCATGTTCAGATCTTCGTACATGTAACGTATTGTATGATCGGCTTCTTATAGTATCTAGACTATCCGGAGGCTCCGAAATGGCTCGAGATGCTGAACGAACCCGTAATGAGATCTGTTTGGAGTGATAGAAATGGGGGAAACTAAGATTAAGGATGATGATGCTTACTAAGAAGAACTTCTTGATTACGAGGAGGGATATGAAAAGGCTCCTTATTCAGCTGCCGTATAAGCTAACATCAATTCTGTAAAAAGGTATGTTTTTTATTTATTAATTCTTTTATGTCGCCAAAATTGTACTATTAGTTTGAATTGCAGGTGAATTATATGTGAGATGGTGTGTACAGGAGTTCCCCATAGTTGTACTTTAATCTAATGTGTATATTAGTTTTAGTCACTTAGGCCTCATAGATATGAGTGTTTATTTTAGGCTTAGATGTATAATGACACCTAGTATTCTGGCACATACCTACTTTTAGTGCAACGTATTTTTGGTCATTAGCCAGACTCATAATTGTGATTCCAACTGAAACTACTGACTAGCTATGTATGGCTTGACACACCTTATGTTATTTCCTTAGTAGATAGTGTTTCGAGTCGTTAGTAGAACTGTTTCGAGTCATCAAAATTTTTAAATCGTACATAATCATGTTTAGATATGGAACTAGGTCTAATGAAATAACTAGAAAAAGTGGAACAAAGGACAAGCTTCAAGGTCTGCTAGAATCAACCTTGACAATAAGTGAAAAGAAGCAAGAGCTATGTGTTTTATGTTGCTGTTAAGTTGCGCATTGAAATCTCACGTGATGTTATTGTATATATTTGCAGGTTTCCCTGCGCCAGCTCCTCCCCGCTCGACGTACCAGTTGCATCATTGCCACTCGATGCTAAAATTGAATGCATAGCAGATTTCCTTGCACCAGCTACCAGCTCATGTGCGCTCAACGTTAGTTAGCTTATTAGACTTTCTTAACTCCTTTTAAGTGATATGATTTTCTTTTGATATGATGTGGTTTGCATATTACTGACGGATGTGAACATCACAGATAATGGCGAAAGAAAATACGTGACCATCAGCATACTAATGTTGCACAATGACTATAGAATGCCCACTTCAGAAACAAGTTTGAAGATGGCCTAATGATCAAACTATCTTAGTGACATCATTGAAGCGACTCGCAACTGCCTTTGATAAGGTATCAACTGGAAGAATTTAATCGTTGTCCTTAACTTTTGATTTACCATTAGCCGTTTATCTAAACTCGATATTTTACGCATTTAATGCTTCAGGTTTCCGATCGGGTCGACCCGCCAGAGTTGCCACTGGAACCCGAAACTTGCCCGACCCGCCTGAGAAATTATTTAACCCGCCGGAAAATTTAATGAGATCCGGATCCTACATGATGCAATCCTGGGTTAACAAAAAACATAGCACGTGTCCTCTCTCTCTTAAGTAAAAAAACATACTCACACTTCTCTCTCTCTTAACAAAACGCAAAGCACGTGTCCTCTCCTCCCTCCTCTCTCACACACATTCCTTCTGGATCTCACCCTTACACATGCAACAAGATAAAAAAAGGGACTTTAATCTTCAAAATTAGTTGTTATGGCTATTAAAAGGAGGCTTATACAAGAACATCGGCTTGACCACCACTGTCGCGCCCACACCCTACAATTTTCTGTTATGGGTATATCCAGGTAACACAGTTAGATGCGTTTAGGATGAAATGGCGAGTCGGTTTTGCCCTCCAGATGGCTGTAAATGAATCAGGCAGGACAAAAGCGACTTGATACATTTAACTGCGTATAACCTATATACAAATAGGATCAGATGTGTAAGCGTATATTATGTATACTTTAATAGGATCAGATGTGTATTAGGGCTTTTTATGATACTTTGCGGCTTAGGACATTAGAAAAAAGACAAGTAAATATAAAACATCCCCTGATGTAGCACTATTGTTTCAGGGACACCAATTAGTTCATAAGCCTTAAAACAAAGGGTAGTCACATGCTTAAGAACTGTTATTGAAAGAAACCATTCGAGGGTGCGAGGCTTGAATTATTCAAGTCCAATAAGCCTGGCTTATTAGCTGAAGTGACAAGAACGTCTAGGAGAAACCTGATGAATGTGACAGAAGCTAAATCCACGGCAACGAGTATGGCTTAGAACATTTGCAAACATGCACTTCTTTGTTACGTCGTTTGTGTTTATATCTAATGGAGATGTTTTTTGTTAACTTACACATGATATTTTATTTGTTTATAATTATACAGAAGCACCGAGGATGCAATTCAGAACATGTGTGGCATGGTGATCGGCAAGCAGACAGTTTGGAAATCGTCTATATACCTTGGCATGTGGATTAACGTGGGTTGCAATTCTTCAGGGCTGCAATTCAAAATAAATTACGCTATGGCTCGGGAGCTTGAAAAGTTGCGTGCTCAGATTACTAATGCTTAAAAAAGGACTCGGGCGACTACGGCAACAGCGAATCCAAATCCAGGTAAGCCAAACAGCTTATGCATATCAGCTTATCTGAGTAGTTCCAAAAAGCTGTACTATCTGATATAGTGTATAAGGATCTGAGTTGTTCGGAAAAGCTGTACTATCTGATATAGTGGATAAGGTTTTTGTTTTTAAGGCAAACTCACCCAACGATAATACATGGATAAGTTTAAGGGGGGTCATGCTAAAAGTGGCGATTTCAGCCCATTTACTTTTTAAAATGTCAAATGGGTGAAAGGAAATGAGATATAAAGAAGGGAAACAGGTCGAAGGTCGAAAGTAGGGGCTGCGAAGGAACTAAACTGATCTTGACTTAACACACTTAGGTTGTGCTCTAACTTGATCTGACAGCTCAACGAGCCTCAAGATGCAAGTTTGAGCTCGGCTCAAGTAGCTTTGGGTTCGATTTGAGACCTTAAATAGTCTCAAATCATCTAAATGACATCATACTGAATTAACAGATCTATTGTTCAACTTAAGCTTAATCGTTTTTTCCATATATATTGGATCATTATAAAACACAAGTTATTTTAATAAAAATGTTGAAGTTACCAGAGGTACAAAAACATGATATAATGGCTATTGCTTTTATAATTTTTAAGAAATTGAATAGGTCTTACAGATATTACAAAGAATTTTTTTCTAAATTGAGCAGGTATTATGGACGTTAAAAAGAAATTGTTTGACCAGATTGTGGCTTAGGGACATTATACAGAACGTACTGCAGTTGCGATTATGCTAACAATAGTAGAAGTTCAGGTAATTTGTACTAATTTTTGTTCGACATATTGTTTGCATTTTT
>BQNB010131373.1:0-15564 GCA_026074375.1 Tanacetum coccineum
TTAAAAAAAAAACTAACACCTTCATATTTACTATTTTTCATATTTTTATAGGACGAGGATTTCAATGTTGAAAAATAAGAAATATGATTTGTATTTTCACTTTAGAAGCTACATATACAAGTTAAAACATGAATTTAAGGTTTTAAAAAAAATAGTAGTAATATGGGACCTACTTTAATGGTTAAATGTGATACTCGTATACTAAATTTTATACCAAACATAAGCAATAAAGTTATAATTTCTAATTCCATTCCACCCACTTATCAAAGTCATACCAATAATGATTCCGGATAACAAACCAAACGAACCCTTAATGTTTTTATTCATCCAATGTGTTGACTTTAGTAATACCCAAAGTAAAACGTTTATTATTAATATAAGGTAATCATTGAATAATTATGATGGTGTGTTGATCCTGCGTTGCTGGTGCGTTGCTGGTGTGTAAACCCACATAACCAAAATAAAATGAGACTAACATAACCCAAATAAGGAGAATGTGGGACCAAAAGAACAAGTGGCCGGATTAAAAAATGGAAAAGTCGGCATCATCTAATCTCTGGGGTACATAGTGGGTTTTGTAGACACCCTTATATTTGGGTTAAGTACTATTTCGTCGTCCTTGCACACAAACCAAACATTGTATTTAATCATAAACCCAAAATCCAACTCCTACATCCTCAAAACAAATGCACCCTTAATGTCACATAGCCAAAGAAATTCAAATACGCAAAAAAAAGGGAAAAAAATTCGTTAGATTATATACATTCGTGTAACAAATGGTCAATCTAAGAAATATTTTCACATAATGTCTTTGATAGAAGATCGATTTGAAATGTCACTCTCGATGATAACTAAACTTACAACTAAACTAATAACTAATCTTAAACTAAACTTTTCATTCTTTTTCTTCTCTTTTGAACTTAAAAGGAAATTACAATACTTATAAGAAAGTTATTAACAACTACTCAGGTTGAGGTTAGTGGTACCACATATCCCACTACCTCTTACTAAGCCAAATAAAAAGGAAGAGATGCACATACACGTACAATCTCCCATAACAAGCTTAAGTAAACTAGCACAAACGTAGAAGTGAGGAATGTAGACTTGGTCTTTAATTCATGCACGTATCAGTCTTTCTTAAAAATATGTGTACAAATCTATGTAATTATACATTGGCCAAAAGATCCGGTTCTCGGCTTATGACCTAAAGTCAAAATCGAGTTTTTAGAACCTTGAAGGTTCAAAGTTCAAACAGTCGGTCGGGCTTAGTGAGAGGAGAGACGATTAAATTGTTATGAATTATTCCAGCGAGATACGGATAAATTGGCGAGTTTCTAGCAATATTTGAGTTTCAGCTAACCAAACATGTGTTTTAATGACCAGATTTTGAAAACCGGTCTTGCCCCGTTCCTGGTTAAACGGTTGATCCTATTTTCAAAAGCTGCTTTTGACAAAATTCTTATGCTGAATTTGGAGGGTCTGGAAATACAAGATGATCGACTTCCAGATTTTTTGTATTCTTGGATAGAAAATGGTTTCTTGTTATTCGTAATAAAAACTTACTTGCGTAATCTGGTGCGAAGCTGAATATCATGGTGTGAACTATGTATAAGATCTTGTTAATGAATGAGAGAATACCTAACAAAAAATTCCTGACCATTACTTCTTACTAATTGTTTCGGTCACCATCTCAGGTTGATATTTACTCCGTGAAAACTGCTACTTGGAGAGAAGTCATTTTCCCTCAGCATTTGCCTCGCATGTATTTCAAAGAGGCACAGGTTTTTTTAAAAGGATGTGTACATTGGATAGCATATGAGCGTTGGAAAACTAATGTGCCACATTGTTCAATCATGACATTTGACCTGAGTACTGAGATTTTTGAAGAAATCCAATTGCCAATATGTTTTGTTTGTAAACCCCCGGCGTCACTAGAGGTTGCGGTAGTTAACCAACAGTTGGTTGTGGTATTTTCTAAGAATCTTCACCTGCCGCGAGCGAGTGCAAGTAACTATATCATATGGGTTATGAAGGAGTACAAGAACCCAACCTCTTGGACAATGATGTGGAACGTGAAGTATGATAGAGATATGGGGCGAGTCTTGCAGCTTACAGATAGTGGGGAGATAATTATGGGGTCTATATTCGGAGAGTTTGACTACCATGTGGGCTATTATGATCCTCATTGCTTGGGGTTTATCAATAAGGAATCCATTTATGTTGACAGATACGAAGAGAGTCTAGCTTTGTTGAACATAGGGCAAAGTGTTGGGACTGAGGACATCATCAAAGAAGAAGAAGACCTGCAGGAATGAGATCTGATGAAATGAAGACTACATGCTATATAATATTAAACCGAGTCTTTGTTATTTTTCGTTTCATGTGTGTTTATGAACATACCTGCTTTGTATGTGATTTTAATTTGCTTCTAAACTACTCCATAATTTCTTAAGATGTTGATCTGTCTTCTAATTCATCAAGCTAGATCAGCACTTTTTTTTCTCAAACAGACGAGTCATTTCCATTATAGATGGTGGATGGAAGTTCTCACTCAAGTTTTACTTGAGACTGATTTATACATAATATTATGTCCAACTTGGTTCTTCAAAGAATGCTTTAACTAGCTAACAGGTTTCTGATTGTCGCCCCACCCAACGTTGTGTTGAAGAGAAATTTTAAATGTTAATTCATAATCACTGTTGAAACAGGTTTCACCAAATTCTAACGGGATGGCCAATCAGTGTAATATTCAGGACATGATCAAGCCCATTTACTCTCAGGATTATTTGGGCACTGAAACTGGCATGGAGTATGAGATCATCTATGACGATCTTGCCAACAAGAGTTCTTTACAACTTGAATGCAATCCTGTTTACAAGAAGGTCCCCGTGTTGTTGCACAATGGAACACCCATAAGTGAATCACTTGTAATTCTTGAGTACACTGATGAGACATGGAGCACTAATACTCGCTTCTTACCTGATGATCCATTTGCTAGAGCCACTGTAAATTTCTGGGCGAAACTGAAAACTTTTAGTACTTATGTAAATCATCAATCACTATTCTTTGCAATGATTATAAATTGAACCTGGAAACTGAAAGCTTTTAGTACTTATGATGGTTCTAATGCGATAAATCTACCTAAGCTCATAAAATTTGAATAACATAAATTCAATACAAAAACAAATTTTGCTTTTATTTTTTTCTGGTTTAGTTTGACCGTCGCAACAATATGCCAATCAAAAAGGAATGATGGACTAAACCACTCTTTAGCCTGAAACAGATGTCAACTAACAAGTCATTAAATTTGGTTTGGTTCGGTTTCATGGATGGTTAAACCCTTATATGCGAAGTCAGGAAAACATACAGCTCATGATCATATATGCTCTATCCCTTATTTGTCTTACTTTGACTTTAAAGGTCAACCAAACTACACTTAAACTTTAAAAAGGATAGATAATACGAATATACTACATGTTTTTGAGGAAAATTCAATAAAAGAAATGATAGAGACAAGGATAGATAATATGAATATATTAAGATTTTGAGGAAAATCCAATGAAAGAAATGATAAAGACAAAGATAGATAATACGAATATACTTTTATAGTATTAATAAAATTCCCAATTATTAAATGTGGGTAATTGTAATCGTCCCTTATTCTTGAGCTATGTTGGAGTGTTTCATTTTTGCTTAATATCCTAGATGGAAATTTTTTTTAATGCAAACAGGAAAAAGATTGTTTCTTTTTTGCTTAATACGAAAGTAAATCATGTTTCTAAAAGGGTGCTAAAAAGAAGGTTGTTTTCATCCAGGATCCTGTATCACAAATTTACCCACAGATTTTTCTTTTATTCTTTCTTCTCCTAACATAACCCACTTGTTTTTAACATCTTCGACTATATCACTCCTACTTCCCATGGCAACTAACATACCACTCTAATCCGCCGCCTTACTCCTCATGCTAACCATTGAATTGTCGTCTCTACTCTTTTGATCCCTTAAACATGTTTTTTTTATGTCGACTTCATTACCTCATCTTTATAGATGTATAAAACTGTATAAAAGTCACGGGTTTTTTTCTCCTTTAAATTCCCTATTTAGATGGACTTGTCTTAAGTTTTTGAAAATTTGTAGTAATTGAAGTTTGATTTTTTTTTTGGGTGCAAAGTGAACATTTTTCATTAATTAACATAACGCATATACAAAATAGACCAAAAGGACAGACATGCCTGCCCTTTTCATTCATCAACAACAGAAAGTAAATTGAAATAGACATATCATAACAGAGTTTCTCGGACACAACTAAAAACTAGCTCAGACATCACTAGACAATAGAGCTTCTCTGATAATCCCATCATAACAGAGAAACAGATTAGACATCTCATCTAATCTTTTTCAGTTCACTTTAAGCACCATTACCATATCCTCACAACTAAATTTCCATCTTAACTCAGTCCAAAAACCATTCAACCATCCCCACAATGGAATTAGACTAAGAAAAAATGGCATCATTGCGAAGGATATAGCCCCATTCACATTGCTTAAGGGGCTCTTCTATACTAGTTACATTTCCTACAAATGTGTCAACCAAAAGCACCAGATAGCATCCCCTCCACTACTGATGCAATTGGGACCCTTAGATGTAGGTATCACTAGATAGAAACACTCACCCTTAAGCAAATCCAACCTATCCTCCTTAGCATCAGCATGGTTTGAGCAAAGAGCATTCAGTCCCAAACCCATGCCTTGCCCCCCAAGACCTTTTACCCTTCTACAATGCTAGACACCTACCTTATGGTACATCATCCTGTGCCAAAGACCAATTGATCCATAAATGTATCCAGACCCTCCCAAGGCCATTCTGAACACTTTTAAAAGAACAAAAGGTCTCTAACCGAGGACAACTCCAAGATACAAGGTTCAAGCCATTGCAAAAGTCTTCTGAAATCAATTTGTTATATATTTGATGATAACAAACTCTTATCCCTCCTTCCAGCAATTACACATGAAATTCCATATACTCCCAAACAACCCTTTAAGCTTTAGGAGACTTCAATTTTACATTCCATCTAACTTCAGCATTGCACACAGCTTGAGATCTTATTACATTTAAGTTGCAGAGCCTTAATTGAATAGTATTCACCAAAACTGTAAAAAGTTCATCCACACTCCTCTTCTCATTCTTGAATAATCTGTTATTTCTCTCTTGCCATATAAGATAGACACTTGCAGCTAAACATAACTTCCTTTCCACACTACCAATGTTATTCCTATTCTTCATATCAGCAAGCTTACTAATAGTGGATTCCCAATATCTCTCATTTATCCTTAATTCAATCTTTTTATTAACCATGATCTAGAAATTCTCAGCATAATCACACCTGAAAAATAAATGGTCATGTGAATCCATACCTTTGAAACATAAAGGACAAGCCATCATATCATAAGAGCCCCACTTCTTGATTTTGTCTTGAGTAGTCAGACTTCCTTTAATGGCAAGCCATAGAATGAAAGCATGTTTAGGAATATTTTGAAAAAACCAAACCAAACCCTTCTATATGACATTTTTCTGTCTACTCTGCAAGTCTTGATAAGCATTTCTAATAGTGAACTTTTTCAGGATCCCATCATTCCTTTTCCACATCAGGACATCACATTTCTCATGACTTAGCTTAATGTTTGGAAGTTGAGTAACCATAGGAAAAAGAGTACTCCATTCCTCAGGCCAATGCCCTTTATACTTATTGCAAAAAACATTCAGAGTCAAGTTGCTTTCCATCCTAGCATCATAAACATCCCTATAAGAAATAATCTCACTTAATGGACCCAACCTTGACCAATTATCAAACCATAATGAAGTCCTTTCCCCATTACCCACTTTCATAATCATATGCATTCTAGCTTCAAGTCTCATTCTGAGGATATTTCTCCATCCCCAGCTGTCATTACTATCCTCATTAACTTCCCAAACTGTTCTTCCCATTAGTTTAAAAGTATTTATCCACTTAACCCACAAAGTATCCTTATCTGCTGTAATATACCATAGGTGTTTAGTAATCATGGCCTTATTCCAAACACTAAGGTTTTTTCAAACCAAGACCACCATTAGCTTTTGGCATACACAGATTCTTCCAGACCACTTTAGCTTTTCCATTAGCATGATCACTTTGATTCCATAAAAAACCCTTCAGTAATTTATTAATTTCCTCAATTACAGTTTGAGGAAGAAGAAACACATTAGCCCAGTAGACTTGAATAGATTCCAACACAGAGGCAACCAGTTGCAGCCTACCAGCATATGAAAGGATCTTGTTTTTCCAGCTTAGAATTCTATTCCTCACCTTATCAACAAGACTCTTACATTCTTTCACTCCAGTTCTTTTAGTGATTAGTGGGACACCCAAATATTTGACAGAAAGCTTCTCAACCCTAAATGGAATCACATCCAAAATTTCCTGTCTAACCTCATCATTAATACTCCCAAATATGATTGTACTTTTGTTATAGTTTGGGAGAAGACCAGACACATCTCCAAATTCATCAATAACATCCTTTATTATCTTGACAGATTTAGAGTCTCCATGATAAAACACAAGGAGATCATCAGCAAAACACACATGAGTGATTTTCAGTTGCTTACACCCAAAATGGTATTAAAAAAGACCATTGTTCTCAATTCTCCTAATCATTAACAGATTCAAAATTTCCATCACAAGAGTAAACAAATAAGGATAAATAGGATCCCCTTGCCTTAATCCTAGACCTCCTTTGAAAAATCCACAACTTTCACCATTTACAGCAATTAAAAAAGATGTAGAAGTTACACACTTCATGATCCAGTTGACCATTTTCCTATGAAATCCAAATCCATTAAGAATATCCTCCAAAAAATTACAGTTGACAGTATCATATGCCTTTTGGAGATCAATCTTCAAAGCAACTCTTTTAGGCCTATTCTTTTTATTATACCTCTTAAGCAATTCTTGGGAAATCAAAATATTATCTTGTATCTGCCTATTTGGTATAAAAGCACTTTGGTTTTGACTAACCAGTTTTCCAAGATACTTCTTCAATCTTTCAGCAAGTACTTTGCTTATACATTTGTAGATTACATTACAACAAGCTATATGCCTACAGTCAGATACTTTATCAGGAGTTTGCAGTTTATTTGTTAAAATTTTCTTTACTATATATAATATATTATAAAATATATAAATATATATATAATTTAGAAAAAAAAACAACAACAATCAATAAAACCGGGAGCAGTATAGACTTTTCCCGGGTCGTTAATCCCCAACGAGGTTGTGCTGGAAAATCGATACAGTCAGAAGATTGGAGTTTGAATGAGAGAAATGATTGGAGAGTGTGGAAAGCTAAATTAAACAATAATAAACAAAAACGATTAAGAAAAACCTAAAAATTATGAAATTAAGCTAGAAAACGAGAGCACGAATCCCGAACAAAGGGTCAAAAACCTAAAATCTTCAAAATTAACCCTACAAAGAAATTTTTACTTCTAAACTACTCTAGGAGACTAATAACGAAGAATGAAAAAGACTAGACTGAAAACGGAGGTCGTTTGACCCAAAAACGAGTCAAGACAAAAACCGCACTCGAGCCCCGTTCTTTAAAAATCAAAAAGTTACAAAAATGACCCTACGAAAATTTTTGTATTTTTCCTACGTACTATATGACTAAAGAAAATTTTCTAAAAAAGAAAAATATTTTTTTGATAATTTTTGTATTTTTTATGAATTTTTTAAACTTTTAACTAAATTAAATTATAAAAAATACTAAACTATTTTTAAAAATTCTGAAAAATTTACTAAAATTACTTGACACTATAACTAACCTACGAAAAATAAGAAACCAAAATTTGGCTTATAAATAAGCCCGAAAATAAGCTGAAACAGCTTATAGCTTTAAAAGCTAAAATGGGGTTAAATACTAAAGCCCTTGGGACTCTAACAGAGAAGTCCCAAGGGCGCAGCGGTAACAATCGGGCGGGCTAGCTGGGTAAGTGTGGTGTATAAAAGGGAGGATATATCGAGGGTAGAGACCGGTTCATGGTCTTGCTCACTCGGTCACCCTTGTCTTCCCCCTTTTTTTATGAAAAAAACTTTGTGAACCAAAGTTGTTAAGCTCTTTGAGCTTAACAATTTTTAAAACTACAACTTTTTCTAAAAGCTTATAAATAAGCTTAAAAAGAGCTTTTAAAACAGACAGTTGGCTTAAATGAGCTTAAGGCTAAAAAAAACTAAGTCTTTTGGACTTTTTGAAATAAGCTAGACTTTAAACTAATAAGCTAAAAGGGTTAACTACCCTATCCTAAATAAGCATTAAAGAGCTGAAAACTAACACTAAAGAAGCTGAAAAGGGCTTAAAATGGACATAAGCTTAACTAAGCTTAAAAGGCAAAATGCTTATGGCTTTTTGGGCTTTTAAGACATATTAAGCTAAAAGCTAAGGAAATAAGCTAAAGGGGGGACCCTAACCTAACCTAAGAATAAGCACTAATAGGGCTGAATCTACCACTAAATACAGCTAAGAAAAGCCTTTCCTAGACGAAACTTAATTTTTAGCTAAAGGCAAAAAGATAAGTCTTGGACTCTTTACACTTATAAGCTACAATTTTAAATAAGAGCTAAAAGAAGTAAAATACTATATAATTAAGCACTAAAAAGCTAAAAGGTGTAACTCTAAATCAAGCTGTAAAGGGCTTAATGACAGAATGTAATGAGCTTAAAGGCAAAAGTGGCTATGTTATTGGCTGATTTCACAAAATTATGCTAAGACAATTAAGGAAAATAAGCACACACAGCTTATCATTCAATTGATATGAATAACTAGGAACAAAAATAGGCAAAGGAGATAAGCCCAATAAGCTAGAAATGGCTTAATACCCTCAGCAGTACTAACTAAAGAGTTAGTACTGCTAGGGTGTTTTTAAGGCAAGAATGTGGCTTAATTAAGCAATGGGAAAGACACAAATAAGCTAGAACATGCAACAACCACTTAATAAGCAAACTAAGAAGCTAAATTCAACACTAATAGCAACTAAAAGCAAAAAAAAGGAAGTTAAGCTATATTTCCTAAACTATGCTAGTAAAATTCAAAGTGACCTACTTAAGGCTTGAAAATAAGCTAGCTAGAGTGTGACTTAAGGTCTGAAATTGAGGGGGGATTATCAAAGAACTTATGGGCTTTTTAGAAAAGCCAAATACTCATGCTGAGGTTGACTAATAAGCTAGATAAGAGGGCTTAAAATTAACCCCCTAGCACCAGGGCAAAATGAACTAAATAAAGGATGCTTATTTTGACGTTTCAATATAAGCTCCATGTTCAAATAGCTCAAATTTAAAAACTAGTTTAAATACAGTAAAGACACAGCTTAAAGTGAGCTTATGCTCAATTTTTAAGCTTCTAAAAAACATGGAAAACATGCTGGTTTTTGCAAAAAAAAGAAATGAACCATTTGGCTTTTGAAAAACTTAAAGGAAGTGTTGACAGAATGTGGTCTAATCACAAGGAACACTAAAGACTTGGACAAGTTGGATTTGCACACACAATTGACACAAAGTTGGACCCTTAACTCAGGACTTCCAAAGCTTAAACAACTAGGCACATATAAGCTTAATTAAATCTAACAGGTTATAAGAAATTAAATAAAAACTTGGAAAATACTTTTTTTTTTGAAACTAAAACTTTTGGGAAAAAATAGACTCAAAAGGCTTAAAACTTTAGCCAAGTTTTAACATATGACACCAACCATAACCTTTACCATTTTGACCCATTTTGGGCTTAACCCAAACACCCCTTAAAAAGAGATTTTGACATTTTGAACTACAAAATAAACTGTATTAATAAAAATTTTGGACAACCAGATATTGAATAAGCTAAACACACAAAGGGGCAAGTATGTCAGGGCAAACAAGCATTAATAAGCTTAAGGAAGCAAAATAAGCAGTTGAAAATATTAAGGACAATTTTGCATAAAGTTTAAATTTCCATTAAAAGAGTAAAAGATTACAAAGCTTAAAGTGAAATAACAGAATTTAAAACATAATTTAAGACATTTTTAAAAGTAAAAATTACAACTAAAAACTATCTACATTAACAAACTCAACTCCTCTACTGTTCATCTTTCTTTTTCTTTTATAGATGTCCCGGGTCTTCTTGTTGTGCTTCTTGTGTTTGTGTTGTGAGAGAGCTCAAAGACCCAATCCTGGCCATCAATTAGTCTGCTCCTCAATCCATAAATCTTAACCCTTGATATTAATCGTCCAATGAACACCTTTAGGATTGCCACCATGGATTTTGGGGTTTGTGAGGTGTGGGGTTTGTTATGGTGATGGTTTTGGAGGTTTGTGGGAGGTCAAACGAGGAGTGAAAATGACAGGATGTGGGGTTGATGGAGTAAGGCGGGAAAGTTTGGGAAGATATACAGTGCTTTTTAAAAATGGGGTGAAGGTTTGTGGGTTTAACAGGTTTGGCCCTCCAAGGTGTTTGTTTTGTTTGCAATTTTCGTCCTTGGTGTTATACAAGTTTTGGGGACTTGGCAAAAACACCCCCTGAGGGTTATATAACCAATTGCACCACAAGTCCTTGCGTGTTATAAGAATTTGACCTTGGCAGCTTTGGCCCTTGGGGTATCTCTTTGGTCATTTGGCAGTTTTGCCCCTTCTCTTTATTTTCTTCTTTTTCCTCTTTAAATAAGTTTAGGGATTTAACAAGTTTGGTCCCTAAACTTGTTTTTCTTGACTTTCTGGCTTCGGTGTTGACTTGGTTGTCTTTTTGATTCTTGGGCATGGACTTGACTTTGTCTTTTCCTCGGTTTTTTCATATCCGTGTTAGGTTTTGTCGTTTTGGCTTCGTTTTTCGTCCTTTTCTATTGTATCGTTCCTGCACAACACAATTCAGCAAACAAGTATTATATTTGGACATTTTAAGTCCGTTTTTGGTTATTTTCCGTCGTTTTTAAAGGTAAAAGGTATGGGTATAGTCCATACATACCAAGACACTCAAAAGCAATAATAGTAGAATTGATTTCAGACAGAATTCTACCAGTGTCAAAGAACTCCCTTACTACTTTACACACAGCATTACCAACAACATTCCAAGCTTTCTTGAAAAAATGTGAAGTGTATCCATCAGGCCCAGGAGCCTTATTATCATCAATCATAAACATAGCTTTCTTGATTTCTGCATTGCTTACCTCCCTAACCA
Organism: Tanacetum coccineum; assembly: GCA_026074375.1. Classification (NCBI taxonomy): domain Eukaryota; kingdom Viridiplantae; phylum Streptophyta; class Magnoliopsida; order Asterales; family Asteraceae; genus Tanacetum; species Tanacetum coccineum. The sequence goes on from BQNB010131373.1 coordinate 11,233, forward strand.
TGTATTCAGCATCCACATTACACGATTTCTTTTTAAACAGCTCATTACACCCCTGTAGATAATTCACAGGACTACTCTCTCCCAAGAATTGCTTAAAATGCTTTACAAATTGCTCAACCACTTTATTACCTTCAAATCTATTACCCCTTTCATCATGAATAGCATTTACTCTATTCCTACTATATCTGCTCTTCAAAGCTCTATGAAAGAATGTATTATTTATGTCCCCCATACTTAGCCATTTTATTTTAGCCTTTTAGAATAACAGCTTTTCTTCCTCTCTCATTGCTTCTTCATAATTTCCAAGGACAACACTTTCTTCCTCTCTAAGCAACTTATTGTGAGGCTCTACATCAATTCTTTGCTGCACACTTTTCAGTTTATCTCTAAGCCTATTCACATTATCAATCAGTACCATTCTTCCAAGCTAAAGCTTTAAGAGGTTGCTTTAGAGCTTTAAAATTCCTAGTGAGTTTAAACATTTGGCATCCTGTTTGAAAATCTTCCTAATTATCTTTGACTATATCAAGAAACTTATCCTTATCAGTGACAAAATTAAAGAACCTAAATGACTTTTTCCTTCCTTGTATAGTGTTTGGCAAACTCAAAACCACAGGGTAATGGTCAGAAATAAGATAAGGAAGGAATATAAAATGAGCTTGGGGATACTCACCTACAAATGCTTCATTCCTCATAGCTCTATCAAGTTTTTTAAGAATGCCAGTATTGTCTCCTTGTTTAGACTTGTGCAGATTTTTGTCCAAGTATAGAATAATCCTGAGCTAGCAATGTCTTCAATCTCAATTAAATTCACACAATCCTTGAATTCCTGAATATCCTTTGACATAGAAGAACTTCCAGTAAAATGTTCACTAGGGTCAAGAGTAACATTCATATCCCCCATGATGGCCCAGGGATCATCTGCAACAATTCCCTTGTACAAACTCAAATCTTTCCATAAATCCCTTCTTTCATTACCCCCATTAGCAGCATAGACTATAGTATAGAACATTAACAATTTCCCTCTTCTATCTTCAATTCTACACAAAACAGATTGTTTGCAATAATGAAGCATTTTAAGATTGATATTATCGATGTTCCATCCCATAATAATCATGCATCCCTTATCACAGTATCTCATGTTATTTATCCACTCCCATTGTTTAAAAATACCATCTCTAATTTTTAGCAACTTTTTAGCCTTTATTCTAGTTTCAATAATAGCACATACACTCAACTTTTCATCCCTCAAAAAATTCCTGACTTCAGATTGTTTATCAGAGGTACACAACCCTCTAATATTCCAACACCCTATTTTAAAATCCATATCAACAATCTTGACCATCCACTACCACCCCTCTATCAATTCCCTCAATGATATCATTTTCCATTCCTTGTGCAATTCCATTTTCATCTCTAAACACATCATTCACCTCCCCTGATTCAATATCTATAGGATTAGACCCCATACTGTCACCATTCTGTTTATCAATCTCAAGGTTATCAAGTACAACAAATATGTTAGCATATCTTCTCAAAGCATCCAAAATACTATCTTGCACACTCTAAGCTTTCCTACCAGACCCATTACAAGATGGAGTACAAGTACTTGTACCTTGAGATTTCTCATTAACTACATCCCTTTTAGGGGATTGAGAACTTTCCTTCCTTTCTACACTCTTTTTCTAGAAAACAAATTGATTCATAGATTTTTCACTAGCTATAGGCCCTCCTTGCTTCTGTACTAGTTTATAAGTTTGTACACTTGGCTTACTCTGTTGCTTCTTTCCTCCACCATATTCTTTCTTATTCCTCACCTTGATAAAACCATCATTACTTGTTCCATTTGCATCATTTCCCTTTTTCTTTTCCTGATTATTTGCCTCTTCCAAATTAACTGCATTAGTCTTTCCCTGGTCAGCTTTACCACATGAGCTCAAATCATGCCAAAAAACACAACATTTAGAGCATCTTAGTAGAATCCAATCAAATTTGACACTTATTTTCTTTCTACATAGTTCCACCCTATCCTTATCCCTATACACAACTTCAATTTCCTCATGAACATTCTTATTAGCAGGCACTTCAACTAATACCCTTGCATACTTCACTCTACCCACACCCTTCTTACAAATCTCAGCAGTTATAGTGTCCATAACCAATGGCTTACCAAGCCTACTGGCCAAAGCACTAATGCCACTCTTAGTCCAGGTTTCCAAGGGGATATTACACATTCTAACCCATATAGGAATGTGAGTGGGTCCTTTTGTCTCAAGCGATACATGGATGTTCTCATTTTTGAACAAAAAATGGCTTATTATTAACCATCCATGGTCCATTATTAACAACAGATTCCAAACCTTCCTCAGTGTAGAATTTCATGAAAAACACACAATTGTTCATATCAACTACATCCTTAAAGCCCTTCCTACCCCACATTCTTTTCAGATTATCTTAACTCATTCATAGTACCATAAGGTCAATTCCCACCTCTTACATCCCTCACTAATGATTGTTTCATCAAACACAACATACTCATTTCCATCTTCATCTATCTCAGTAGGCTTCTCAAATAAGCTCCTATTAATATCATTATTTTTTGCCAATGTAGCCTTGACATAAGATGAAAATTGTGCCTTATTATTCTTCAACTGTTCTTCCTTATCCAACATACCATCATCAACTTGCTTTTCTTCCTTCCTTACACTCTCATCCCTAATATCACCCTCTCTGTTCAAGGCACTTTTAGAGCATGGACTAGTATCCTGCTTATCAGCTATACCATATTCCTTACAATTCACACCACAATTTTCATCCATCAATGACCTATCCCTGCTATCATCCCCCTACTAATCTCACCCTCCTGAATATTCTCCTCAACCTCAACAGTTTCCTTAGGTTTATCAGTTTGACTACCATCCCCACTACAATCCTCAGTACAAACCCTAGATCCATCATCAACTTTTTTGTTATTCAAATCACAAATAGTATTATCAAACTTGTTAGGCACACGCTTCTTCCTTTTCGAAGTTCTCTTCATGTTCGACATGATTGAAAACATTTGAATCAAAAATTGGCGCCAAAATTACAAAATTATGAAAAGGGGGGTTTTTGAAATAGGTACTCAAAATCAATGAAATCTAGCACAAAATATGCGGAATGAAAAGCTGAATCTAGTGTACTGATTATTATTGAAAATTATGCAGAAATTGTATGTGAATTGAAGGTTTTTGTACAAATTTCAATGGTGGAAAATGGCGGGAAAAAATTGTTAGAGAGAGAAAGAATTGATCAAATGCCAAACTTTTACATTTAATTGAGGTTTGATTATGTATCATTTATACTTGATTTTTGATTCTTTTGGTTTTTAATACGAGATCATTGTTCTATCTGTGATTTAAAAAATAAGGGTAAATAAGCCATTTAGGTTTTTGAGATTCTCATTCAGGATGAAAAAAAAACAGGATATATTCAGACATAATTATTTTCAAACAGGATTATTTAATCTAGACAGGAACTATTTCCAGACAGAAAAAAAAAGAAACAGCCCTTTAAGTCAGGGTAAGGATGATGAGGATGCCATGAAAAAAAGTATTTAGAAAAGCTAGTCGAAGAACAACTAAAGGGAAAAATAATTCTTTAGCAGTAAAACGGTTTGGATTCCTAGATCTTGCTTTTGGATTATCCTGGTGCTGCACACAAGGCAATCTATCTAGAACTCTTTGACAGTGATACAAGAAACACTAGTTTTTTATCAATGCTGGCCTAGATACACTCCCTCGTATGGACTAAAATATTTGTGGATGTATCTTTTAAAAACAATTAAATCTGACCAGGACAATAATTTTAAGAGGGGATCTAGTTTATTAGGTGGTGTTTAGTTGTAGAAAAATTTTCATGTTTTTCTGTTTCTAAATTTCTAAAGAAGGAGATGGTTTTTCTTCTCCAGAGAAGAGTTGAGAATTTTGAAAACCTGTTTAGATAAGAGTTGTATTGTTCTATTTTAAAAATGAAAAGATGTTTAGATGGATCTATTTTCACTCATTTTTTTCATATTAATATTTTTTTGTATTAGCTCTTTGTATACGATTATAAAAAACAATAAAAAATAAAATACAAATGAAATTAATAAAAACTAACTACAATCATAAGCATATATTTAATTTGTAGTATACTCGAAATTAACATTATCGGACATATATAAATCTCAATTAACATTACGTTTTCGTTAAATTTCTTACGTTTTCGCACGTTGATATGTGAGAAATCACATATCCTTTCTATATCAAAAATGACACATAAAAGATAAAATTGTGCTTAAAATGCTTGTAT
>BQNB010131374.1:5415-15588 GCA_026074375.1 Tanacetum coccineum
CAGTTTTTGTCTGTTTTTGGTCATTTAAGCTCGTTTTTAGAGGTAAAAGATATGTGTAATTAAGCACTTATCAGCAGTCGTCCTGACCTAGTGTTTGCCGTCTGCATTGTGGTCGGTATCAGGCAAAGCCTACCGAAAAGCACTTAACTATAGTTAAGCGGGTCTTTCGATACCTCAAAGGAACCATTAATATGGGTCTTTGGTATCCGAAGGACACTAGATTTGATATAACGGCTTCTGTAGATGCTGACCATGCTGGTTGCCAAGACTCAAGGAAGAGTACATCGGTTAGTGCACAATTTTTGGGTGAAAAGCTAGTAAGATGGCAGTCTAAAAAGCAAAATAGTACAGTAATATCCACAACTGAACCTTAATATGTCTCCATATCCGGTTGCTGTGCACAGATCCTATGAACGCGGTCACATTTAAGTGACTACGGATTTGACTACAACAAGATTCCTTTGTACTGCTACTCAAAGAGCACCATTGCTTTATCTTGCAACACCGTGCAACACTCCAGGATGAAACACATTGCAGTCAGATATTGTTTTATCAAGGAACAAGTTGAAATGGAGATTGTTAAACTATACTTTGTTAAGCTGCTTATCAGCTGGCGGATATATTCACTAACGCACGCGCAAGAGAACACTTTGAATTTTTGGTTAAACGCCTAGGCATGTAAAGCATTACGCCTAAAGAGCTGAAACATCTTGCAGAATCAAACGAAGACGAAGAGTAATTTTGATTACTACTTCATGTATCACATGTACTATATGTAAAATACTTTAGAAACACAAAAACAACAAAAAGATTTTCATTTTTCAAAAACAAAATACAAAAATACTAATTCAAAAAGCAAATACAAAATCAAAAAATTTTAAAAATAAAAAAGAATCTTCTCGACATGTCTTTCAGAATCGATAATATCTACGACCTTATAAATGTCATTTAATAATGACACGGGATTGTAGATAAAGTTTGACTGAAACTTTAAAACATGTCTTATCAAATTTTCTTATGGTTTGTTATTAAATATCAAATAACAACCTGGACCTCAAAGAAAAAGAAAATGTACGCGTCAGTGCATTTATCCTTACCAACGAAAAGAGAAATCTTTTCGGTCTTGAGTTTAAAAAAATCAAAACATTCCAAGTTTTGAAACTCAAGAAATGGCTTGTGTATATTATGCTACACAACATTCAAAATAAGGTAAGTGTACGTGTCAGTGCATTTATTTTTTAAAACAAAGAGAAATCTTTGTCAACCCGAACAATTTTTCTCAAAATGTGTTCTAATCAAACATGTTCAGGTCAATCAATTTTTCAAATGCTGGAAATTATTTAGAATCTGTTTTGTCATTTTATGGATAAAGATTTTCAAAAAATTTCGAATGCTCGAACAAATCCAAGAAATCTTTAAATAGACTACGGGTCTTTGTTCGAGGGGGAGAACGAGCTTTTATATGAAAATTTCCAAAAATGTTCAAAAAGAAATTATCTGAATAAATTTCATCATCAGGAAAAACAATAAACAAAATTCGAACACTCAAACAAATTCTACACCTCTTTAAATAGATAACTGATGACATCAAATAACATCTATTTTATAGCATCATTTATCCCATGTTATTAACCCGTTTTATATAGTTATTGTAAAGAATTGTTACTTAATCGTTTATATTTGAGAATTGCAGTAATTATGGAGTAGTTGGTGAATATTAGCAAAAGGCACGCATTTTGGAGCATAAATGAAGAGTTCGAGAAAGTCTACTGATCTGACGGCAAATACGTCGTATTATTCTAAACCTACACGACGTATCCAAGACTTTGACGAATCAAAAGACCATTGCCTGACTTTGAAGAATACGCCATATCCACATCAGTATATACGAAAAACCAAAACCCTCCCCATAAACCCCTCCTATCACCGACCTACCCATTCATTCCCTCACACACTTTACAAAAAAAATTCTCTCCTTCCCTTGTTCTTCATAGGATCGGCCAAACCCCAACATAAATAAGAAATCACTTTTGATTAAAACATAAAGAAGCAAAGATGTTAATAATCATTCTCTTATATCTCTTGTAAAAGGAACTACATCAATTCATCACACAACTTAAAAAATCATTAATTTTAAAGTTAGGGTTCTTAAAAAAATCAAAGTGCTTGAATCTTGTAATTACCTTAGGCCTCTTGTTGTTTAGGATGTAATTAAACTTGTGTTAATTCGTTTTTAAACAATTCCTTGTTTTGATTGAATTTTTAGGAGTGTTTGGTTCAAAAATCCTAACCGAACCATATGGGGTGTTCATTGTTTGATTGTTTGTGTGTAATGTTGATTATACATGCTTAGGAACGTTAATTGATCGCGTTTAATTGCAAAAGATTTTATCTTTAAATCAATTTGAATGGTTTTTGAAGTTATGCATACATGAAAATTATTAAGTGTGATCAAGATTGATTGTGTTTGTGTTATGATCATTTTCTTATATCTAGAAATGCTTTAGGATCACTAAAATTGAATCTTGTGAGAAAAAGGTTTGATCTTTGTGCGTCTTGTGCTTAATTCGATAATAAAGGTGCGTTTGGATGTGTAAAATGATAACACAAGTTTGTTTTTTGAGTGTGCACACTAAGTGTTTGTTAAAATGCTTGTTACAAAAATTGTTACCATTTTGTTTGGTGTTTTTGCTCTAACCGAACCACACAAGGGTTCAAAACAAAGAAAAAGTTCGAGCTTAAAAAAAAAAAGAAATAAAATAACTAAAAAAAACTGTCGTGCTTCAAGGACCATCGATCCGCCTCATGGATCGGTCCATTGATCCTACCGAACCATCTATTGGGTCGGTTCACCGACTCTCAAGGATCGGTTCTCATGATCCACTGAACCACCAAAGGGTCAGTCTATGAATCCACCGAACCACTCACATGGATTGGTCCCTTAAACATACTGAACCACATGTGACTCGGTTCATAACGAATCCACCAAACTATGACCTATTTTGGTCGGTTCATAAAGTCCACCGAACCACAAGGTCGGTCCAACCGAACCTTGTGTGCCACCAAACTTTGGACCGATTCCCCATGAGGGTCACCGAACCACCTAATTGGACCGTTCCATGGTTTTGACCAAACCTGAACTTGATCCGCGACTCGTGTTTGACCGAACCTTGGACCATTGACCTTGACCCAGTTTGACAACTCAATATCCTTCAAAATAATTAACAAAGTTCAAATTTTAATATAAAAAAGAAAAGGTTTTAAAAATAATTCAAAAATTAAAAATAAAATGTGGATAAAACTTAATAACTTTTTCAACAGTATTAACGTTTTCAAAAATCATGAAAAATGAACTGAATTATTTAAATGAGTTTAATACGGGTAGATATACTTGTGTAAAATTTATACGATTGTTCACGAACTTGTAATTTAATCTCCATAAACCTCAAACTTAAGTATTAGATCGTTGACTTAGTTTGACAATGTCTGTTGACTTTGACTCAGTCGTTGATCGTTGACCGTTGACCAAGTTTGACTTTCTTAATCATGTGCTTAATAAGTTCTTTTGATATGATATTGATTGTGTTTTCACATGATTGAATACATGTTTTATTTGTTATCTGTGACAATGTCAAAAATAGTTTAACAAGTACTTCTATATCAAAAGACGCGCCAGCAATCTAAGTTGCATCCGGTCTAGAGTACTCTCTTACATTGTTAGCATCGTTTGGGTTGCATCTGTTTGAGAATAATTGAAAACCGTTGTTAGCAGTTTAGTGACCATCCATTCTAGATATAAGAGTACTTCGACATTAACTATCTTTCTCATTTAAATGTGTTATAATTGGATATATCTCTCGTAAATTTCACCATAGTGCACTAGGGTATTTTTTTTAAATACTCACGCGTTAATCTTTGAATTTCACCCACTAGTGAAGTGGATTACTACACTAGTACTTATTTACGTGTGGCATTCCTGAGGCACTTAATCTCTTTCGATATATTTTCCAAAAATAATAATAGTGATGTGTATTGATTTTATAAACTTTATTGCTACAGGTTTTTACACATCATTATCAATTGATTTTAAATAACACAATGCCTTTGCAAAATGAATTTCCAATACAACAATTTCTTTTGAGTCTACTTTGAAATAATTTGACTAAGAGTTGCTGATAAATCAAGATGGCGATTAGGGCTAGTTATCACCTAAAAGCTGATAATGTATCCCTTTAGCACATCAGTGTATCTTCAGGGCTTAAGGTCACTTTACTGAAAGGAGAACTCATTCTCATGCGAATCAAATGTTTCTGAAAAGTTTCTAATCTCACACAAATGATGCTATTTCTCTAAAGATTGGTTAAGATGAACACTTTTGTGCATAATAAAATTAAAACATTCTCGTTCATTCTTCCATCTTTTATTTCGTAGAAATAGTATCCTAGAACTTAATCTTAAGTGAGGATAAACCAAAAACAGAACGAGAGATAAAAATCATATGTGAAAAGAAAAGAGCATACGTCTTGTGTCCAACATGTCAAGAGCAAATCCTCAAGCAACAATTGTCTCTGAAGAGCAGATGGCAAAAAGAAATGCTCGTTCATACAAAACAGACAAAGAAAATAAAAAAATGAAAATAAATGTGCTTAAGTTTGTATATATCCGAAACTAATCAAATTTGAATCTTATTCTCATAATCCAACATGTCAAGAGCAAATCCATAAGCAGTAATTGTTTCTAAAGAGCAGTTGGTTCCAAGTGCTAATAGACTCACAATCAAAAAGAACAACTAGCGTGTCGCTTCATATTCTAATATCACCGGTTCATTGTTGAGACTTGTTGTTGGAATTCTCAGACACCACAAGCTATACAAACCGGTTTCCTTAACTGCCAATGTACCTGTCATATACTTACACCAGTTCTGGACAACCATCACTCACAACTCAAACTCTCACACATTCAACTTTCAACTTGACATACAAACTTATACTCTTACTGATGGAATACTCCGCAATGTAATACAGATGCCTCCACTTGATGCCAACAAACCATATACCAAACCTCCCACCAAAAAACAAATTCAGGCTTTTATCAAGAAACTTGGTTATGATGAAGATCTGAATGCAAAGATGACTTCAGTCTTAATATTTGTTGCAACTAAGCTTCATCAATCATGACAAGCTATTTTGAGTGTTCTCAACATGAGTCTTACAAGAAAAGACACAAGCTGGGACACAGCTAGACTCCTAATTCTTCAAATAATTTGGGGAATTGTTCACTCTGCTAATTTGGATTTCGCATCCATAAGTCGGGACAAATTTGGTGCAAGCGTTGACAAGACTACAATGCAAACTAAGATGTTCTAAGTGAATGTAACACCCACTTTACCAAGCTTATCATGAACTTTCTATTTTGCAACAAGAGTATTCCTCGCAGATCAGACTCTGAGTTGCACAATGAAGGTCAAGACTCACCTCTTACCAAACTGACGAACACTGTAGTCGCTAAATTCAAGTTTGGAATGGAGATACCTGATACAATGATCAATGATGCAATCAAGCAGTTAGCGGGATACAAGTACTACAAGCACAAGAGGAATGAAAGTGAGAAAGCTAAATTTGTTGAGGAACCAAAAGAGCAACATGTGTCTCCAGTCAGAACTGGAAAAGGAAGAGATTATAAGTGTTCATATGATCAAGAACCAGTTGCAGTTGAACTTGCAAAATCCATCAGTATTGAAGAACAACGACATCAACAACTGCCATCATGACTCAACTAAAAATCGATCAATAAACTAATAAAGATATCGAGGACACGTATGTTGAGTGGGGACAGAAACTCAAAGGTCATGTAGTTGAAGATCCAGTCGTTCAGTCATTGCTAGATTTATGAAAAGTATTAAAAGCTAGAAAACTTGAGAGTTTGAAGTAGGCAAAGCAAGCAGTTGGAGGAGAATGATCAACTACTACTCACAACAAATACTATGAGTTTGAAGACATTTCAGCAACTAATAGTGATGCAACACGAGATTCTTCATGTTTAGACACTGATGAAGCAAAATGTTATATATTGATTTAGGATCAAATAAGCTATTTAGTATATGTTTAGGTGTTTGTGTGTGTTTATTACAGAGAGATAAAGATTAGAGAGAGAAAGTAGGTAGAGAGAAAGAGGAGGAGAGGATTAGGTAGAGAGAAAGAGTGGGAGAGAAATGAAAAGAGAATCTTTGATTGCTTACCTCATCAATGAGGTGGATGATATTTATACCCTTTACAACATGAGCCCTTAGCTCATGGCTTTTTCATATGCTTGTCTCGTGACTACATTTCAGTTACGAGACCTTTACTTAACTATTACACACTTAATATTTCGCTAATTATTACAAGACTTTTATCTCAATAAGATCGTCACTTTTTCAATTTCTAAGAATCTCCCCCTAAGGGAGGATCATTGAGATCTCTCTTTGATTACATAATATGATCAACACTTTCTATTCCTAACAATCTCCCCCTAAGGGATGATCATTAAGATCTCTCTTGTGACCTTGACTTTGATCTTTAATGCTCGTTGTCTTTAGTCTTGTTGTGTAATAGTGGTCTCGTTCCAATCATGCTCTTGTGATATTGATCTTTATCTTTGATTTGCCTTGTCTTTGCCTTTTGAGATCTTTCGTATCATCATTGCTTTGTCAACATAATTACCGTGAATCCATCTTGAATTGTCTTATGAAGCTTTTGACCAACATATTCATACTTTTCTTAATAGTTAACAATCTTCCTCATGTAGAACTTATGTCTTGAACATAAGCTTGATGACTTGAGGAAGTTCTTTGATTATCAGAGTTGCGAAAGTGTATCTTTGATCCTTGAGTATGAATTATAAAGGTATGGATATGATAACGTACTTGCTTGAGTGAGGTAGAGATGTTGTTGTTGTCGTTGTTTGAAGATGAATATAGCAATGTAAGAGTAGTAACAATCTCTCACATCAATCTTGTGACATTGTAAGTAGCCTTGGTAATCCAACACTTCACTTGAGTAAATCAAGAAAATGTTGTTTATGTTTTTCGAAAACAAATTCCGAAAGAACACGATAACTACAAATCACTTAGATTGCTAGTTAACACTAAAATGAATCATTAAGCAATCATTTTCAAATTAGTGACCTACGTTTAGAGTTGGCTTGCTGTTAGCACAAGTAGGATTTCCATTCAATCATTGTGAAATACTTAATTTAAGTATCACTCTTGAATGTTCCGGCAATGTCACTAAGACATGCAATGTCACATGGACATATAAACGACTTTTGTACTTTTTGTATCATTGATATTTAAGACAAATGTACTTTTGTATCCTATGTGAGATTTATGATTTGATCTCATTTTTTTTTTTATTTGGCTCTAGACTTAATTAGTGCGTTTTGGTTTTAGTGATCGGAGGCTGGAGCAGACTGCCACCTTTTCAATATCAACATTCTCGAAGTGAGAAGTCAATAGATTATGCGTTTAATCTCCATGACAATGAAACAAGAATTATTTTGAGAGAATCTTAAGTGGTTGGGAAGGGTTGTGCATTGCATCACTGGGTCCATGACGTCTTTCTTCAATACCAAATATCATCTTTGTGATATTCGATAGATTATGTATTGACCCGGTTTCTGCCTAAAGTTTGTTTGGAGGGCTTCTTTGTTTTCACCCTTTATCCATACATTTCTTTTTCATTCTTCAACCTCTTCAATGTTAAACCAACACGTCCTTATTATCATCTTGTTGGGTTTGTTCCGATGATAACTCATGCCTTAGATAACATTTTTCCCATTCACATTCAACTCCATCATACCTAAGGACTTATATTCTATCTATGGAATGTCCCTGGGTAGATCCCTTCGGTTCTGGTTGGATCATGGGATAATACCTAACCTTACCACCTTATTCCTTCTTAAATCATTGTGAGGTAGTTGGTTGTTGGGTATTAAGATCGTAACCATAAACCCATTTGAAAATCAAGCAAAGTGTTTATGAATAGATCAAAACTTTTGACACTTTGAAAGTTTCACTTTTAGGAATTACTCCCCCTACACATGTGCATCATAATTTGAAATATTTTTCGCACATGAAGGAAAGAGTTTCCCACTTGAGTCAAATACGATCACATTTTAATCTAATTTTCTCCCTCTCAAAAATAGCATACCATATGATAATCTTTTGATATAAATGGATTAAAATAGCTATATAAGTTTTTGAAAGCACATGGGAGAAAACGGATATTGCATGATTATTATTAGAACATTTTTGAATGTCTTAAACAAATTGAAAAACAAGTTGTGTCAATATCTAAAACGGATGGTCACTAAGCCACTAACGACGGTTTTTTAATACTCCCAAATGGTTGCAACCAAACAATGCTAACAACACTTTCGAGTACCCTAGACCGGATGCAACTTAGATCATTGGCGCGTTTGTCGATATATTTACACTTGTCAACAACTATTTATGACTTGGAAATTTTCTTTTGTTTAAAAACATTTTTTTCTTATACCCCCCCTCAATAATACACTTACGTGTCACCACTTTTATTTGTATGACGCCACAGTTATATTGAGGGATAAAATGAGCGTTGAGCACATTATTATGAAAGATTTTAAATTATCATTGAGAAATTCTTGAAAAATTATGCTCAAACACTAAAAGTTTTGAAAGCTCCCCCTCAAAAATATATCAAATGATTTTAGCGAGGAAAGGAGTGTTGAAAACACGATTTGAAAGATTTTGAAAAATCTTTTTGAGAAATCATTTAAAATTGTGTTCAATATTTTGAAAACTTTTTACTTGAGCTCAAGATTTTGAATATCTTAATGAACAAGCACAAGTCCAAGAAGTTGTAAGCTTCTCGTTGTTAGGATAAATATACAAAACTATACACTTTCCTTTATCTGAAGAACGAGTCCTAAGCTGACATTTACTTAGAAGTCGTATGTCCCGAGCAAACTTTTAAAATGATTTTGATAAAAAAAAATTGCTCAGGAAAAAGATGTTGGGAATAAATCTTCTCAAGAGTTAATACTGCCAAGGTATAACTAACAGTACTAATGGAGTTAGTACTGCCAGTACATACTTAGTACTGCCAGAGTTAGTTAATGCTGCTAGAAGAAAGATTAATACTGCTGATGGTCAAAGCTGCTGATTTGGAGATAAGGATGCATGGAGATAATTATGGAATGTATATCTTTTATATTTTAGGAAGATTTGTATGTGATTATGATTGATAGTTATCTTGTAAAGGACTCCTTGTGGTGTATAAAAGGAGATCCTAGGTTAAGGTTTTATATACGCATACATAGACACATACGCTTAAGAGATAGAGAATACATCTTAGAGAAAGATTGTAATAGCTTCAAGGTTTGTAACCCTAGTACTAATCAAGAGTACTCGTATTATCAATAATATTAAAGCAGTTTATGATATATTCATTGTTGGTACTGTTCCATTGCTAAATACTTCTAGAGTATCAAAGTGTAGATTCCGCATACACTTTGATATCCAAACAAAGTCTCAACTATTGTTATTTTGGATTCATCCAAGGTAACAAACACTTTACTACATAAAGAATCGATCAAGGTGTAGGATCAACACTTAACTCTCTGCTACAGTACCTTAACTCGTTTCTACAGTACCTTAACTCATTACCCTAACTCTCTGCTACAGTACCTTAACTCTTTGCTACAGTACCTTAACTCGCTGCTACGGTACCTTAACTCGTTGCCTTAACTCTTTGCTACAGTACCTTAACTCGCTGCTAGAGCACCTGCACAAAAAGACAACTCTCTGCTACAGTACGACCAACAACTCTTTGCTACAGTACCTTCACTCTCTACTTAGAAAGACGTGGTTTTCACCTAAAAACACCTAAAATTCACCTTTTTGAAGGTTTTTGCTTGGCTTCTTTTGTACAACTTGGTACTAGAAGGCTATAGCAACTATAAAAACATAAACTTTAACATCACAAACGTAAGATCAAAGAGAACCAAGAACAAGACTATAAAGCTTAAAAAAGCTAAACTTTTGAACAAATAAGCCATGAATTTGAGGTTATTAACCACAAAACAAACACTAAACACCCCTTGGCGATTGATACCACATGTTATCCCACTAAGAATCCATACACAACTTGAATA